>WIGN01000305.1:0-50893 GCA_014235955.1 Colletotrichum sojae | reverse complement strand
CGGCAACGCTTTCCTCGCTCTGATCGCTGCCAATTCTTCCGACTGCAAAGACGGCTTCTTTGAGAGGTCTGTTCTGGACGAAGCCCCGGAAAACAGCAATACACGGGATAGCTTCCCATACGAAGAAGAGCCCATCAACTCTCGGGCTTGGACCCTCCAGGAATGGGAGCTCTGCCCCCGACGACTTGTCTTCGCATCATATCGACTCATCTACACTTGCGACGAGCATCTGAGGCCCGGCTTCAAAAGAGACCCTTTCACAGGGAGGTGTCGAATTCAGCTCATACCGGAGGCGAATCTGCACACGTGGGGCACTTTGGTCGAGAAGTACAGCGTCCGAAAGCTTGAGAACCCCAACGACAAGCTCCTCGCTATGGCAGGGCTCGCTGAGAAGTTTGCTTCGTTGGCGGAGGGGAAGTACGGGAAATATCTCGCAGGACTCTGGGAGGAGGACTTGCTCCGGCAGCTCCTCTGGCGGCAGTGGAACACGGTCGACTTCCGCGCGACCGTCGCAAGCAGAAGGCCTAAGACCTGGCGCGCGCCGAGCTGGTCCTGGGCCTCAATCGACGGGCCCATCAGCTGCATGCCCCTGGCGCCTGAGAAGTGCTCGCCGGCGACGTTGGTCTCTGCCGAGGCGACTCCGACTTCAGATGTCAGTCCGTACGGGCGGGTGATCAGCGGCGCCATCACGGTTCGCGGGCCCTGCGTGGTGTCCTGCGCGTCGGAGGGACTCCGAGCTGAGCTCATCGCGGATTCAACAGGCTGGACAAAGTTGAGGCACGGGAAGAAGGAGTTTGCGACGGTGGCTTTTGACACCAAGGAAGATGGTGAGGTCTGCGAAGGTTCTGGAAAGTTGTATTTTCTCGGCACCTTGAATGCACCTTCGAAGATGTGGGGTTTGATGTTGACAGCTGCGGAACACGCCACGTTCCGCAGAATCGGCGTGTTTTTCACGGACGACAACTCCGAGTGGCTACAAGAGGATGCGGTGTCGACATATACCATCATTTGAGTTGGAAATGGGCGTTGTGACTGGCATTCTGAATGGCCTCTCAGTTATAGACTATACACTCGCTCTCTGCCTGTTATACACTATAAACCCGTCATCTTGTAGCCTTCCTTTCGTCTTGCCGGTTGTCTCTGGCATCCTTGCCGCGTGTATCATGATCCATCACTTTTGCGTGCAATCCAAGCTCAAAGGTGACCCAAGGCGGCGGCCGTTACGACTGTCCTTCAGAGGTGGCTTGAAGATTATCGTTTATACCTTTTCGCGCAGATAACTTCCAACACCTTGGTGGCTCAGCCGCCACATGCTATTTCCGAAAAGGTATATTTCTTTCAGACCCGGATTGCTGTTTTAAATAACAATGATTGACACCCGAAGAAGAGCATTCAATCTTTCCATCGATTATACGCCCGCTAACTGTCAAAATGCATCGCATCCAAAACCTGTCACTTCAAGCCTTCAAGGCGAAGCACCGCTTTGCGGCACCAGCGCCGACATGCCCCAGTGTCATAACCGTCAACTTTAGGAACAGCATCAGACCCTTTGCATCGCGACCGGCATGGATAGCCAGATCGTTCGCCTCAGCCGTCGAGAAACCGCGCTTCTTCCCCACCGAAGGCTTCCCTACAATCGAGGAAGACAAGTTGCTGGACGAAGAGATGCTCCTAACCTACGATCCACCTGATTACTACCCCGTGCACATCGGAGGCATTTTCCAAGATCGATACCATGTCGTGGCGAAGTTAGGATACGGCACGTCCTCGACGGTGTGGCTGGCTTGGGACCTGAAGTATGTATTTTACCCCGGCTGCGAATACAGAGAATTTGAGTAGTTACTGACAAACCACAAACGTTCACAGAGACCAGCGTCACGTCGCCCTGAATTCTACACGGTTTCTACTTTCCATCAAAACGAAATCAGGTGCTATGAAGACATGTCAGAAAGGTTGACCTACAGCACACATATCGAGAGGAAACAAATCAGACCGTATTTGGACTCCTTCAAAGTTGAAGGGTTCTACAACACCCATCATGTCGCCGTCCTAGAGCCGGCCCAAATGAGCCTGTTCGACATGAGGAAAACCTTCACGCTTGGCGGGTTCGACGAAGATCTTGCTAAAGAAGTCGTCATCCAGCTCCTCAACGGCCTCGACTTCTTGCATCGAGAAGCCGGTTTAGTCCACAACAGTACGCGCCACTTGCTTCTTCGGTTCTTCTCGGTTGCTAATATCGGCATTATAGACATCCATCTGGGCAGCATGCTCCTGGGCACCGAAGACCCGAGCCTTTTCGAGCACATCGAGAACAGAGAACTCAGATCCCCCGTGCTGAGGAAGCCCGTCTTGCGCACGCGCACGGTCTATTCTTCCCGCCCGACGTTACCGGAGGCCGGGCATCTGCTGTTGTCCAACTTTGAGAAGTCCATGATAGGACCCGGACCGCATTGGCTCATCCGCAACGGCGTCGAGTATCGGGCCCCGGAAGTCCTTTACACGGGAAAGTACACGTCCGCAGTTGACCTTTGGGCGGTCGGAATTGCGGTAAGCAGAAATACTGCACAATGAGAAGCGTTGTCCAAGTTGAGTAAACTAACGATGGACTCGTTATGCCTAGGCCTGGGATCTCCTCCACCCACGACCGCTTTTCACACCTGTCGACACCGGACGCAAACGTGATATCGAGACGGGTCTTGCCCAGTGCGTTGGGACCACGGGTCCGCCGCCGGCCGCCTTTCTCGAGGGGTACAGATGTACCAGCCAATTCTTTGATGAGAAGGGTAAGACCAGACACCTTCCTCTCCAAACGACACTCGCCCCTCCGCGCAACCCAGCGACTAACAGAGAATTTAGGTAACTGGCTTTGCGAAACCGATATACCCGTCGACCGAAGCTTTGAAGAACTCGAATCGAGATTGAGCGAAAAGTTGGGGTTCCTGGCATTCCTCCGCCGAGTCCTGACCTGGCTGCCGGAAGAGAGGCCCACGCCCGCGGAGCTGATGCAGGACCCATGGCTGAAAGGGTCTTACTATAGAACCACCTGGAGATCTGGAACTTCCAGGTTTCTTGTTAGGAAGCAGTGGTGGTAAAGGTGGCATTTTCTTTCTCTAAAAAGCAGGCAGGCCGCGGGGATCGGGGTGTCACACACACTTGTTTCCTCCTTTTGACCTTCTAACTTGGCTCAATCCACCCTGTTGAACAGATAGCTTCCTACCACAAAGGTTGTTTCATTATCCTACAACCGTCATATTAGCTATTAATATATCTTGGTTAACAGTCTATCGAACTTTATCACAGTCAAAGCCAAGACATTTTCCACACAAAGTTGTGGTTGGGTCCAAATACTTATGTTTGAATCAGCGATTCGGTTGTCGCAACTATCTTAAAGATGTTGCAGTTCACCCCACAAAGCATACCCCATAAAATACTAACAACAAAAATACCATAACCGATATTGACTTATGTTTGAAGATAGCAGGAAGTTTTAAGGCTCAACAGAAATGCCCCCAACAGAGCGAAGGAATTCTTTCTCCAGTAAATCTCACCCCCCTCCAGGGCATCGTCCATGACAAGGGCCCATGCATTAGGTGCAGACTCTGCCAGTGTAGTGTAAGCACTCAAGCTTCGCGGTTCTTGTCCACGGCCTCCAGTGAACCGAGGAAAACCGTCTCAGGATTATATACAGTGCAGTATACCTTTATGAATCTTCACCGTCGATGCCGTCAATTCCACCTGCTGCCCGGCCACTTTTGAGCAAAAGCCCACATGCAGCAAAGCGTTGGCCCCATACCCAGCCGGACGTCCCGGGCCGTGTTCTAGCCGTAGTCACAGTCTTAGTAGAGGCAGTGAGAGCTGCTCAGCTAGTAGAGGAAGGTATCTGATCCTGCTGCGGCCATCCCTGAGTGGGGATATGATTGCCACCTAAGTATCTCGACTTCGTCTCATAGGTACCATCCCAAGTTTCGCCAAGGGCAGCGCTCAAATCACCCATGGTACGAATACGAGGCACCAAACAGAATCCATTGTGCATCTGCTTCCCGACAGGTTACAGAAACTGATTGGTAGTTCCGTGAAGACCGCAACGGCCTAATCCGTTTCCCCTGCTTTACCTGCATATCTATCCGTGATTATGCTTTGATCGAGCCATTTGGGCCCCGAGGCACGCTGCATGACTATAATCAATCTGCTATCCCGCTATGCAATCCATGAGTTTCAGTGTTACGTGGGCTCTGTCGTTCGTGTCTGTCCAGTGGAGCAGTGCTGAAGCCCACATGGAGCGGTGTGTTGGCACCAACGAACCCGAAGGTCCGAACTACACGGTTTTGGGGATCCTAATGCCGCAGGAAACGACCAAGTCATGCCACTGGTCTTGCTTCTTGGCATTAATTTCTCGTTCTGGACCTCTTGGCTTTGGTGCCAGCCCCTTCTTGACTGAACTACGTTGTTGAACAAGCTTTCTTCTTGTTGGCTGTGGGCGGATGGTTACATCCGGAGGTCTTGAACCGCAATCTGGACGTAGCCCTAGCCGGGGCAGACCTATTCAGCGCCGGGTGCCCCGGCGTAGGGCAAGCCAGTCTCGTTGCGTCCATCGTCGACTTGGGATGTAAAAGTCCGGGCCGACGAGTGGTTCCCAACACTAGCTCGGGTCCGAACCTGCAGTGCGCCCGCCTGTGGTCCTATGATCATGGGGGCGATTCAATGGCCGCGCCCTGCCGGACTCTCGTCCAATACTAACGAGAATGGCATTCGCATTGGCTGCAAAGCGAGGCACAGGCCGGCCCTTGTTTGTACGACCGAGTTCCCGTTATCGGCTCCAACGCAAGACGACTGGAACCAACAGCAGGACTCCAAGCACGATGGACTCATGCGGGCCGCACTTGGCCAGATCCAAGGGCGACGCCGGTTCTTGTGGGTCTGCCGCCACTCGATCAACCCCAGTAACTGCCCGATTGGGATGGACCCCTAGACCTGCTCCTGTCTTCAGTCTTTTGTCTCCAGAGCTGCCGTGCGGTTGAGAGAATGACAAGTTGGTAACTGATGGTTTGGTCCTCCTATTGTCTACTGCTCTCAATTTCATCGGCAGCAGAATTCATTGCCACACATCTGAATGTCTTGCTAAGAAGAAGCATTTTTTCAATCTCTCTTGAAGAAGAATTGCCCAGTAATAGTATCTTTGGACAAGCACTCCAAGAGTTTTGACGAAAATTGCTGTGGATTCGATCCCATCCACTCACACGGGTCCACGATATGACCCTGGTAACTTTTGCCTGTCTAGCGCAGGCTCTTAAAGTCGCTTGCTGAATGGCTTAGCAGCATGCAACACTGCGCCAACACGTTTGCACAACACTCGCCGTTCCTGGAACCAACTCCTCCAGCATTGCAGCATGGGACCACCACTGTTCCACCGAACCTTGTGCAAGTTCGGCTTTGGTTGGAGCTCTGGTGGACCTCTCGCGAACGAAGGGGAAAAGCGTGTTATCTAAACGAAGAGCCTAAACTGAGAGCGTAACGAACAGCGAGGGCACGTTCAGCGTCCCTGGCGTTCATGTGGACAATGTAACGGACAAGAGTCCTGCTACAGAAAGTCTTGGCTGATGGCTGCTAAAGTCTGATTGGTCCCGACTCAAGCTACTTGTTGTGGTTCCATCGAGCTCTCGTCTACTGTGATCCCAGTCCCCAATTATTAGAGTCGACAATGGTCTGGAGACCCGGGCGCCCGAGTCTGGCCCACAGATGGCCTCACGAAAGGTACTCTGTTAGTGTGGGTTTATCCTCGCTGCCGGCGAAGATCGCCGGCAGCGGAACTACGCAGCTCCGTATCACGCTCTGAGCACGTGACCGGCCTCGGCGCTGGACTTGATATCCAGCGCCGGTAAGCTCCTCCTCCTTTCTCAGACAAATCAATCCATCTTCATCGCAGTACTACGTCCCCTACGTGACGTACGCTGCCACTCCGCCTGTGAAACCAACAGTTAGGGACTTTGGTAAAAGAAAAGAAATCCATGAAAGCGCTCTAGTTCACAGATGACCCATCTCGTGATGCGAACTCAGCTGTTGTTCTCCGGTAGTGATCAGAAACTTACCCATGACTAGCATTTTCTTTTCCATATTCGGGTCCGGACGTCTTGCTCAATCGGGAAGGCAAACCTGTTGGTTGTGACGTGATACCTTGTAGTCAATTGGGACTTTGGTGATCGAGAGACTGATGTTGCGAGTTGGCAATTCACGTCAGGTTGCAACTCTCCAACATCTATGAGGCGCGAATACAGTATAAAGACCATCCGGTTTCCTCGGTTTAGTCTCGTCTTTCTTTCCTCACCACCCTCCTCCTGAAGTCACTCAACCGGTCTTCCGCAAGCCCTCGTCGAGCCCTCCAGCCAGCTCCCTCAAACAAACCGCCAAAATGGTCAAGTCTATCATCACTGTCACCATCGGCCTCCTGGCTGCCCTCGCCTCTGCCAACCCGGTTGCCCCGGCTGTCACACCCAGCCCTCTCGCCGAGGTCGCCACCCCGGAGATCAGCGACCCCGCCGAGGGCCTGGCTCTGCCCAACCTCGTCCTCTACCCTCCCGGATACGACAAGACCGCCGCCGAGGGCGACCTCGAGGCCCGCGGCTTCGCCGGCACCTGCGAAGGCTGCATCCTCATCAACAACGGCAATGGCGGCCTCAACATTGGCTGCGACTGCAAGACCATCGGCGGTGGTGTTAGGTACTCGTCCTACGACCTCAACCGCTGCATCGGAAACAGTAACGGCCAGCTTGTCTGGTGGACCAAGTAAGTCCAATCCCCCCCCTTCCTCCGAGTGGGAGGTGCCCAAAACAAGGAATCTCGTTACTGACTACTCGGATCCGCAGCGGTGGCTGGTCTGGCTCCTGCTGGAACGTCCGCTTCACCCTCAACACCCTCTATGCCGAGTGCCGCCAGATCAACGGTGGCAGCCGTGACAGCCACGTCAACCTCGGTACGCTCCAAATCTGCTCCTGTTTGCTTTCCACCCCACTAACGTGGACTTCCAGACGAGCATCTACAGAACTGGGACGGCGCCATTGGCTGCGACTTCTAAGCGGAGGCGGAATGGCTTCCCGAGGATGTGTCCTGGCATCAAGGCCACCGTTAGTATTATGGGTATGCTGGGCGGCTCTAGTGGTCACCTGGAAAATAGTTGAATACTACGGGGACATCTCTACCTCATCCATCATGTCGATACGCGCACGAAACCGGTGAAATGCGGCGCGTTTGTCTATTGGCATTATGTTCCCCCAGCAATGCTTCGTCTGTGGCACTAAGTCTGTCTGTCATTTTGCTTCAAGTGGAAAATTCAAGGTGATTTCCCTTGCCGTATGGTCGAGGTCTGAAACAATCCATCGCCCACCACGGACAGTTCCACGTTCATATCTTGGGGTATCGAAATCAAACGAAGAATATTACTCCCGACCAAACTGAACTCTCGTGATATCTGAAGCTTAGGCAGCGCTGAAGTCCAATTTTCCCATTGACATACTACAATACCGTCATGATATACTCTTGAAGGTGAATCATCGCGCTTAGAAAGGGTCGACTGGATATGTAAAAAAATATTTCTTTCCCAGTGACTGAACCGAAGGAGCCGAGACGTTCTGCTAAACATAAACAAAAATAAACGCAGAGCCATAGACGGCCGTCAACAATACACAGAACCATTACTGCGGTTTAACGTCAAAAATTCGATGGCTGAGCGGGCGGCCCGGCACCCGCAATAGCTTGAATCGTGAAGACCACAGGCACGTTTACGGGTAGTGACGAGAGAGGAGTCGTCGCCGTACTACTCGAGGACAGAGCCGGGAATTGCGACGTGATACTTCCTGAAACGCCCGTGGTGGCCCCGCTCGAAGGAACAGATGCTGAGGCCGTCGATGCGCCGGGGCTGGGTGTGATTAGGACGGAGGTGGAGGATGTAAGAGTTGAACCAGTTGACGAAGATTGGGTCGTGGAGAGCCCGGAGCTCGTTGAATTGCTTGCAGAAGAGGGCCTCGACGAGGGTGAGACGGAGCTCGACGATGTCGAAGTCGGACTCAACGTTGTCGTCGACGACTGCTGTCCCGAGGACGTAGTGCTACCGATAGAAGTGGTGGTAGTCGAGTGGCTGCTTGAGGTAGAGCTCGCCGCGGTTGTCGACGTCGACGGGGAAGTCACGCCGCTCGTCGGGGTGCTTTGCGTCGTCGTGGAGGTAGAGCTCGACTGGCTGCTACTGCTGCTGCTGCTGGTCGACTGACTCGAAGTGGTGGAAGTGCCCGAGCTGGTAGACGGTGTGACGCTACTTCTCGACGAAGTCGGCGTCGAGGAGGTGGTCCCATCCGTGCTGGATGACTGGCTGCTGCTGCTGCTGCTGGACGAACTACTGAATAGAGAGGTACTCGTAGACAAGTGACTGCTGCTGCTGGACGAGGAGCTGCTGGACAAAGAGCTGCTGCCGGACGAAATACCAGGCGAAGAGCTGCTCGTAGACGACAAACTGCTACTACTGCTGCTGCTGCTGGTAGTAGTAGACTGCGGCGGCTGCGGGTCGTACCGGTACACGCTGAATTCGCCGAAGCCCAGCCTCCCGCACTGCGCGCCGGCCTCGCCCCCGCAGCACGACGTGCAAGTCCCCTGGCTGTATTCGAAGCCGATCGTCGGGACCTTTGAGCAGAAGCAGCTGCCGGCGTTCAGGAACGCGTAGCGGCTGCCCCGCGGCAGGCAGGCCTGCTAACAGTTCGCCGGGGAGTTGTCGTCCCTGTCGTAGAGAAAGTCCGCGTAGGACTCGATAATATCGATCGAAAGGCAGCCACATTCGGTTTATCCGTTGCCGTCGAAGAGGGCCTGCGGGGTGAGGCTGCACTGCGCGAGGGCGAGGGTCGGGAGGAGGGAGAGCAGCGGGAGCAGCAGGAGCGCCCGGGCAGGCGGAGGGGCTCGTCCGCTGGACATGTTTTCTCTTTGTTTGCGGGTTTTCGGTTTGATTTTTCTTGTGTAGGACGGTCTTGACTGGAGGTTTGCGGTCGAGGGACGAGGAGAAGACGGCCGACTTGTCGAGAAGAGTTCTTCCGCGCATCGAACGGGGACATGGATGCTTGACATATTCAACTTCCCCGCGACTTCAACGCCATCTCCACAACTTTAGACACCACTACACTCCTCAGTCTCCTCTTACAAGAACACATATCTTTGATAGACCGCACAACTGCTCTCTACGATAGTGATCTCAAAAACCTCAGTCGAACTATATCTACCTTAACAGGGATGGACGCTGCTCAAAACCTCAAAGTTAAGCTTAAAACCCCATAACTAACCGAAAAAAAACATCAACCGGTCCGATCCTTTTCTCTTCCCCCGCCCGCTTGAACCCGCCTCACTTTTTTATTTCGGCATCGGAGTCTTTGGAGTTTCCTCTTTTCGCCGACAATGTCTACCCCGCGAGTTCTCTCGTGTGCTTGCGAGAAGAGAGGGCTTGGGACGAGTCTCTATTCCCTCTCCACGTCTCCGACCACAAAGACAGGCAAAATGGCACCAACGATCACACCTCTCCTAATTCTGGCAATGGCGCCTCTGTGTCTATCAGCACCGAGCGTCTCGGGGCTAAACTGGCCAGTCAATCGTGCTCTGCCCCTATTCCCCGACGTCGCGAGGGACATCGACTATGCTCGCATCACCGCGCTCTCCGGCGACGAGCAGGCCCTCCTAGTCTCCTTGCAAGGCCTCGTCAACCGCCGCCAGCCACGTCTGTACCTCTACTGGTCCGCGCCCGACGCACCCGGCCCATCGTCAGACGACGTGATAAACGAAGCCTGGCTCAGGGAGCTCCAAGGCCGGAGCGGCTGCCGAAGCACCGACGCGACGAGCGACCCTCTCGGACTAATCGAAAAGTACAGATCCGAGATCCGCGGGGCGGTGGTCTATGACTCCAACCTCCCAGACACGGTGAACCTCGCCTCGACGATGGCGGGGGCCGCGGGAGCAGTCCTCGCGACGGAAGAGCTCGCGCGGCGCTTCAACATAACCGTTCTCGAAGACCTCAGGGGCCGCTTCGCTGACAAGTACGAGCTCTATGAGTACGCGGCGCGGAACGTGTGGCCGGGCGTGACGGACCGCATGATCACGGCCATCAGGCCCGTCTCGACGTTGCTCTTCGCCAACAGGACCTGGACCACGCTCCTAAAGGCCAACGCGTCCATCACGGACGGCTCGAATAATGGCACGTACACCGTCGACCTGTCCCGCTTCCTCAACGACGGCGGCGGGCCCGTGTACGTCAACATCTCGGACGCCTTCCCTGCTGACGGGTACGGGCCCTCGGTGTACAACGTAAGAGTCACGGCGGACGGAAACCGGACCGTGGTAGCGGACTTCCGCCCCGGGACTGATGCAGAAGACGCGTTCCTCTTCGACGACGGCGGCTCGCACCTAGCCGACGACCCCGGCGGCTGGCGCTTTGCAGACGGCGCGGCAGCCGCAATATACCGCTTTGACAGCCCGCCCGGCGCGCGGAATCTAACGCTCTCGCTGTCCATGTGGAATCAGTTTCAGGTCTCCGCGACGGCGTCGGCACCGGGGTACCAGCGGGTCAACTCCATCTTCCGCGACTACGTCGTCGGCACGGCAAGTCCCTGCGTCTGGCTCGACAGCAATCGGCCAAGAGAGGCGGCGCTGCTGAACAAGACACTGCGCGGGTTCCAGCCCAACTCGGCGTACCTCGGCTGGTTTCCCAACGGCAACGAGATGACCGGCGTGACGCAGCTGGCGAGGAGCGGGGTGTACGTCGCGGCGGCGGACTTTTACTTCAACCCCACGATATTCAGCGGGTTCAGAATCGCTAGGAACGGGGAAGATGTTCAGAAGTTTCCGCCGACGGGGCCGCCACCAGGACCACCAGGACCACCAGGACCACCAGGACCACCAGGACCACCAGGACCACCAGGACCACCACTGGGACCGCCCCCGTGGCGTCCCCCGCCGCCGCCGCCGCCGAGGAAGATCCCAAAGGTGTTCCTCTCGCTCGTCTACCTCGAAGGGGACAACATCCAATACAACCAGCGAGCCATGTTCCAGCACTGGAACGACTCCGCCAGGGGTTCCGTCCCCCTCGGATGGACCATCAGCCCCCTGCTTCGCGACATCGGACCGGGAATCCTCTCGTACTACCAGCGGACGGCCACCGAGAACGACCTGCTCGTCGCCGGACCGGACGGCGCGGGCTACACGTACCCAGGTGTCTGGCCCCGGCGGGCTCTGTCCGCCTTCCTGGCGCAGAGCGGGGAGTACATGCGGTCGACGCAGACAGACCGGGTGCTCTTCGCCTACGACCGCGTCAACGCCGTCGACAACCCGCTAACACCCCGGCTTGTGCTTGGCTTCCGGGACGCCGTGGGGAGGAACAGGCTCCGCGGCATCCTCTACGGGGGCTTCGTATCCACGCTGGAGACGCTTCAGGTCAACGTCACGGAAGGGTTCCCCGTCGCGAACGTCGTGAGCATCGGGAATGAGGAGAGCGGCGCGGCGACCCTGCGGAACATCTCCGAGAGCTGGAGGGGCCGCCGTCCGCTATTCGTCGCAGGTGCCGTCGCCGCCTTCGACATGACGCCGTCGAACGTGACCAGTATGGTCAAGCGTCTTGAGCCCGACTTCGAGGTCATCCGGCCCGACGTGTGGTTTGAGTTGATGAGGCGGAAGGAATGGCAACCCGGCCCTTGGTAACGTTGGTGGTCATTCTTGCCGTTTGAAACATTGGTGTAAGCTTGGAATACACCATGAATAGTTGGTCGTCGACAATACTAACACAGACCACGGCTTTGCCATCCTCTGTACAGCAGAAACAGTTCAGTAAGTAAAAGGGGCCAAGTGAAAGCAAAAGCTAGCTGGTTGTCACGCATTCCAGTGTTCAAAGGCCCAAAACATGAAGGAAGAGGAAGCGGAGAAGAAGCAAGTGGATTCAACCATTGCAGGGCCACGCAGATGATGGACGCGAAGTATCAAAACCGCAAATGCGCAGAACAAGCACCTTCTATGGTCTCTGCGCAAGTTTCTCTGGGGGCGATATGTTACCTGCAGCTCAGAGACTGAGAAGAAGTAGGGAATAGCAATTCTCATCAGCAAAATGATCTAGCCTCGTAGGTCGGCCGGCGGAAAGTTGCATATCAAAGAGATGGTTCGCCTTGGGTCCCTTCGCCCTCGGACGTCGGGCAAAAAAACGGCGTGGTGAGATTAGAGGGAGACGTGGTGGAGGCATTCAGGAGCGCCGGCCTTGCTATTGCGTGGATGAACAGCGAGGAGCTTCGGAATTCAAGCCAGATGGTTTCCAGACACACCATGGTCCTCGTCAACGCCAGTCAACGTTTCGCCCAGTGTAATTAACGCTTTCGGCCAACGCGCAGGCGCCTTTGGCGGGATTTCTAGAGCATGTCACGCAATCGGGATTCGGAACCCTCGGGATCGTGAAAAGCCTGAAGGAAAGGCCCGCGACGCCAAGTCCTAAGTTGCCCGAAAGTGCTTGGTAGTGACGAGAAGCGCCGTGCGGCTTCGAGTGGTTGGCCGTGGCCCTCGAGAAGGACTAGTCTTCGGCAAAGAACACTGCCACGGCGTGGGTTAGCGACATCGTAAGATGCCAAGGCAACATCACAGAAGCCAAGCCCCATGGGGAGTCGCCTCTCGACGTTGTGCGCTTGCCACCCGTGGGGTATTCGTCTGGGGGTACTGCTAGTCTGGTGGACTTGATATTGTTGAGAGATCACCTGTAGGTTCGTCGCGAACAGCTTGTCTTGACTAAGGGCAATCTCCGTAGCTCTCTGCATCTGCATACCCCTCAATAGAAAGAACAGTAGCCCACGGGGCAAGTAGTCATTGATCGACAAGCGTCCCGAGAGTTGGCGACCCCGGATGGGGTGGCATTTTCGTCAGCATGAGGGCGTC
Source organism: Colletotrichum sojae (assembly GCA_014235955.1). Classification (NCBI taxonomy): domain Eukaryota; kingdom Fungi; phylum Ascomycota; class Sordariomycetes; order Glomerellales; family Glomerellaceae; genus Colletotrichum; species Colletotrichum sojae. The sequence goes on along the minus strand of WIGN01000305.1, from coordinate 37,969 downwards.
GGCTGGGGTAGAGACGCCTCGAAGGAGTCGTGCAGCCTCGTGGATATGGAGACACGAATATGTGCCGGGACGATTACGACCTTCCGGAGACAAGACCGACCGGCCGGCGACCGGTCGGCAGGGCGGGCGGCTCGAGATGGTGGTGGTGGTCGTTCCGGAGGGGAGGCTACCGAAGTGACCGAAGTGACCTACATACCTAGTAAGCGAACATTTAACAAGCTCCACGGTCGCGTTGACGGTGCGTCAGCCAAGTCCCGTCCTCCACCTCGCCCGGAGACGCAGCGACTCGTGGCACGTCGCGTGGCTGTTCATGTTGCCGAGTGTGTTTGCCTAGCATTATTGTAGCGCGCGAACAATCATCGCGGGCGTTTCTCGTCGGGAGTGATGCCAAGCAGGAGGCAGCCGCCCGCGTTGGCGATGTCAGAAAACGAAGCCTGGCCAAGAAAGAGGAAATATGGGCTCGGGGCCTTGGCGTGTCTTGTATTTTGAGCTTCGCTCGGTGAAAATGGCTGGGCAAAGGCCGGCGGGTCTCCAAGGAAGAGCGTTCCAACGGGCGCAGATCTGAAGCGAAACTGTTGCGATGCGACCACCAACGCTCGCATTTGTGTTTGCTTCTGTCATCTAATCTTAGCAATCGTCGTCCTGGAGCTTGCGACGGACCCTGAGTTGTTTTGCAGAAACGATTGTGTGAGTCCGAGGCCCAACATGTTCTTGTCGCATGCTATTCCCGGCGTCGCAGCCAGCACGGACATGGTGTCACAGGCCAGCCGTTCTCTGTGACAGGAACCGCCGTTCGAAACGGGGGTCCAACACTGACGAGGGTGCGATAGCCTCGAGTCGTCGTAGCTGGCCAAACAAAAGTAGCTTTCAAGTCGTGGAACTGGCGCGCGCGAATTCCAAAAATATGAGCTTGAGGCCTTCTAGAAACGCTGCCGAGGCTAGTCGAGGTTCTAGCGGCATACTGTCATGGCGGCGATACGGCGGACGGGGGATGCTAGAGGCCGAAGAGATGCTGTGCTGTGTCTGATACCTTATCTTCCTGGCCAGCGGCAGCAAGGAGAGCTGATTATTTGGCCCGATTGGCCAAGGGTCGCCGTAAGCCCCAGACCTGCAGCGTCCTATCGATGTGCCATCTATGCAAAGTCGAGACCAATGCGCGTCAGGTCATCCACGAATGGAGAGCACGTGGACAACGTCGAGGAACTGGAGTTGAGGCTCACCGCCGTTTTGGGGTCTCAGAGCATCAGGTGGCAATAGTACTACTACTGTTGCAAAGATCTGGATCTTCTCGGGGCATATTTCCAGTCTGTGAGGACGGCGTCCGGGGGCTTGCAGCTGGTGCTCCCTTCTCCCCGGGCTGGGGTCGTCCCCGCGGCATGATGCCGGGCATGACATGTGGATGGTGGCTAGCGTAGGAGCAGAGGCCGGAACGGAATGGTGGAAGGCATCTCGAAACAACCGGGAGATGCGCGTGCAGATGTTTTTGGCCGGTTGCGGCAAGGGTCGAGAGAGCCAAAGGTTGCGAGAGCGCGGTTCGTGGTGTTGAGCGTCCGGTGGTGGGTGGTGACGGGAGTGGAGTGATGCGCGAGGTTCAGCGCATGCAGGCAGCACGGCCAGGCCAGTGGTCGAGGACACGAAAAGGACCCGGTTTGGCGAGGGGCGAGGGACCCGTTCTTCTCCGCAAACTCCAGAGCGAGATTTCGGGGTTTGTTGGGGTTCGACGAGGAGAGGCGCGTTGGAGAGGCGGGGGAGACGGAGATGGAAGATGGGGGACCATGAGGGGAGGCCGGACGGGCTGCAGTCTGCAAAGACGGACAGGAGAGATGGCAAGTCGACGCGAGGCGATATTCGGATAGCGGCGTATTAGGTGTAGTGTACTCCGTAGATACGCAGCATCTGTAAGGATACCTAGTAGGTTCGTATGAAGCCTCAGGGATGTTGGTTCGTACAACGCTCGTGGTGTAAAGACCAAGTGCCGAGCAAGCTGCACTTGCATCTCATCTCAATAGTCAGTATTACTAGCCCGACACTGCACAGCGGCGCGTTCATTGTGCTCACGTCCACCGTACCGGATGCGACGATTCGTGCTGGTCCTGCTCGGGGAGACTTTCTCCTTTGACTCCCTTTCTTTCCTCTCCTTCAGCCGTTCTCTGGTCGACTGGCCAGCAGCGATGGAGAACCGGTTCTTGGCAGTTGTCGAAGTTCCATATCGGCTTCAGGGTCGGAGTCGGACAGCTACCAAGTGCGGTCAAGTTCAGGAGTCATCGATGGAGTCGAGGAGAGTCGTCGAGTCTCGACTACCTACCTTGGGCGAGGTATCCGAGCTCGGTGCACAGGCTGGGCCGCGTACGTAGACACGTTGACGATTCTCGAACCCCAGCATGACTCGAATTGCGGTGGATTGCTCCGGTCCAGTTGGACGAGATTGGACTGGGGTGGTCGTCTCCCGGATGGCCGTCCCTCGTCGTTGTGGACATGGTGTGGGAGGGTTGCAGAGAGATACGGGGAAAGGAGGCGCCAAGTGCCAGAGACACAACCGGAAGATGCCCGAGGCTCGATGACAAAAAGTGGAACGGTTGTCGGCGTTTGTGGGGCTCGCCCGCCCGCCCGCCCGACTGAGAAGGAGCGCCCCGCACCAACTGGTCCGGGCCCCTTCCCTTTTCTTTTTTCTCTTCTGATTTTTCACTGGCACAATTTCTCAGCAGGCAGAAAAAAAGAAGGCAGGCGCGAGGCAGGCGCGAGGCAGGAGGGGTACATACTGGGCAGCAAGCAGGCAGGAGCAGACGGTGGCTGCCCAAACGGTGGAGAGTGTCAGCAAGTGTCAGTGGGGGTGGGGCCGTATCCGGTGGACGGACCAGAATGGCGCCTTTTCTCACTGGTGGCGGGAGTCCAGACTCGAGTACCTCATCCTTGGGGTAAATGACTGCAGTGATAATGTACCATGGTATCCGAATCGATAGAATGCGCACTGGGTATTCGTTATGTCTGGAGCAAACCACCGTCATCCATCGCCGACTGGCCACTGGCCATCGATGCCTGTAACATGACCAGCGGATCAATGCGCGAATTCGAGCGAAAAGATCCAGCGCCATTGGCCGAGACACGTTGCGAGAGAGGGAAGAGCCCTTCATTGCGAGAGCAGCACGGATACCACACGGTGAAGTATCCGTACCTACCTACCTAGGCACTAGCAGCGCTGCGAGCATCAGGCCACACGCCGTCGTTAAGCTTAATTCCCCAGCATCTCCGTTCCCCCATCTTGCTCCAGGTCCTCCTTTCTTAAACGGTGGAGGTTTATTAGCGCCGTCAAACGAACCCCGTTTCCGGGGGTGGGCATGTCAAACCTGTCAAAGCCGTTCGTTTGATCTCGCGAACCGTTCGATTGGGAAACAGCGTGACGACAACTTCATCTTCCTCTCGCGATATCATCACGCATGCGCGCGCTGCTTTTCAAAGTGTCGTCAGCGGATTCTTAGTGCGGCGACATGTCCCTCGCAGCGCCGAGCGACTTGGCGTGGGCGGGATGGCTTGCCGAGAGGCATACAAGCACTTTCTTGGCAGAGTCATCGCCCGTTGCGTCTTGGCCTACTTTGGCGAACGGCTGTCATCCCTGCACACACGCCTCGAGGAGGTCAACAGACCTTTTCTCCCCCTATGCTGGCTCTTTGGTGGTGTGGTACCTATTACGGCGTTAGCGACGTGCAGCGAGCAGGAAGGAAGCAGCCACTGTTGGCCATGGTGGAAAGCGCCAGCCTCAGAGACTGTCAGAGTGCGCTTTCCCTCGGTATCTAGGTACCTAGCTATTGTACCTATGTACTTTGAGAATGGGAAGGAGGGAGGAAGTGGGATATGTTTCGGCGGGCGGGAGGGAAGGAGGAAAGGAAGGAAGAAAAGCCCGGGCAAGGGCTCTTGCCGTCGGGTGCTGCGCTGGGCCAGATGGTCGATGGGGGCGGCGGCAGTCGCTCTCTCCCATAGCGCTCCTTCCCTCTTTCTTTCGGTCTGTTCCACTCTGGTGGTGAAGGATTTTCTTGCGATGTAACACCACAACCACAACCGCAACACTCCCAATCTTCCACCTCGGTACCCACAGCCAACAGACAGACCCAAGACACCGACGGCCAAGACACAGGCAGCCAAGACTTTTTTTCCCTGCGACTTTGCGAGGTCGTAAACCTCTCCCCGTTTCGGCTATGACCTATTGAACTTTTTCTACGGTCCGGTCCCTCTCCGTTGATCCCGTCTCCGCCGCCGCTGCTGCGATCACGGCGCTGTTGGTGTTTCTTCTCCTCTGACTCGACACCGCCGACCCCGTTGCTATTCTCAGCGTTCCACTCTCGCCTCTTTGGCCGCATCCCCATCGCCTTCTTACACGGTTCATACCCTCAGGATGCACAGAAGGACCGAAAGAAAGAAGAAAGGCCCACGTTCTCGACACGGCAACGACGTTAGCTGTCTCATGGCCTCCTATTTCGGGACTGCGTCACCTTGGTGGTGTTTGGCCGGCGACTCCAACTGGATTCTAGAGCTGCGTTACAATTCGCCTCGGCTTGCATCACACATCACCTTTGCCGCAACGGGATAATCCAGCATCATCGCAATTATTACAACACATTTTGCGGTCACACAGATGACATACAGCCACACACACCCATATGCACAAACACACCATGTCGGTTCGGGCCAGATCAGGTCAGGGCTTACCGGGGCTTGGTCTGGGTTTGGGTCTGGTCCTCCTCCGCCTCATGTGCCGGAGTGAAGGCCGTCTCTTGCACGCGTCGAATACCGCGTGTGTGGTCCCGGCGAGAGCCACCGTCCGGCGTCTGCAATACCTCGACATGGTATACGCCCGTCTCGTAACCATTGTGATCCCCTGGCTCCAACACGGTTGCCTCTCCTCCGCAAGGTATCCCATCCCCTTCCCCCCATGTCCCGTATCCCCCTACCCCCTGTCTTGTACAGTACCTCGTCTTCCCTCGTGCTTCGGCGCCAGTACTAGCGTGCTCTGACCCTTGGTGCAGATGTCGATGCAGATAGATGCATCTCCAGAAACCCTCCAACAAGACGGGGGCGTCCCCCTCACGAGTCGGTCATGGACTCCCTGTCCATTCTCCTCACTCCTTCGAGCCCTTCCCCCATTCGACCCCGCATCGTCGACTCCGTCCTGACTGTCCTCCCCACGCATCCACGAGAGACACCGTCCGTCTCATTGGCCAGCCTGCCCGCGCTGCTCATCACGCCTCGCTGCAGCGTTCCATCATGGGAGATGATCGCTTTCGAAACGGCGAGAGAGCCGGTCCCCATCCCGGCTGGCCAGTCATTTTTGCGTTTGTTTTCGGACTTCCTGGCCTTTCCCCTCGAAACCAATATCCACCATACCCCATGTCTGGTGAACTCTTGGCCCCGAGTCTCTGGACCGCCAGGTGATTCGTCGACCGGCCGGGATACACGACCTGCGCCAAAGTATATAGAACACGCAGGCATCCCCTCATCCCATCCTCTCGAACTCTGTCAGTCGTGCCTCATCCTCCTCCTTCTTCTCCTCATCCTCTCTTGTCTTCCCCGTACCAACTCCTCAGACACCAGAGAAACTTCCCCTTAGAGTCGAGCAAGACACGAGACGTCCGCCATGTCGTCCACCGGTCAGCCCGCCGACCCCGTCGCCAAGGGCATTCTGCCCACGGCCAAGCAGTCCCTCAAGGACCTCTTCATCTGGAAGCAGCGCACCGTCGTCACTACTCCCGATGGCGAGACGCACACGGAGTGGCAGGACCCCGATCCCATCAAGAACCCCATCAGCCTCATGGCCCAGCTTGGTGCCCGCGACTGGCTTTTCTTCACCGTCGGTTTCTGCGCCTGGACCGCCGACGCTTTCGACTTCCACGCCCTCTCCATCCAGACCACCAAGCTGGCCAAGTACTACGATCGCTCCAAGACGGACATTACCACCGCCATCACCCTCACCCTCCTGCTTCGCTCCGTCGGCGCTGCTGCCTTTGGTCTCGCTGGTGACAAGTGGGGCCGCAAGTGGCCCATGGTCCTCAACATGATCATTCTCGGCGTCCTGCAGATTGCCACCATCTACAGCACCACCTTCCAGCAGTTCCTGGCCGTCCGCAGCTTGTTCGGTCTCTTCATGGGAGGTGTCTACGGTAACGCCATTGCCATGGCTCTTGAGCACTGCCCGTACGTAAACCCGCCGACTGGCTCTCCCCTTCCAGAACCGATTGCTAACTGTCTGCAGCTCCAACGCTCGTGGTCTCATGTCCGGTATCCTCCAGCAGGGCTACTCTTTCGGCTATGTTCTGGCTGCCTGCGCCAACCTCGGCGTCGGTGGCGGCGTTGAGACCTGGAAGACGGTCTTCTGGATCGCCGCTGGTATCTCCATCGCCGTCGGTCTCGTTCGTATCGCCTTCCCCGAGTCCCAGCAGTTCCTCGAGGCAAAGGCTCAGGGCAAGAAGGACGCCTCCCCCGGCGCTTTCTGGCGCGAGACCAAGAAGATGCTGGCCCAGGAGTGGAAGATGTGCGTCTACTGCATCATCCTCATGACGTGGTTCAACTACTACTCCCACACCTCCCAAGACTCGTACACGACCTTCATGATCTCCCAGAAGGAGATGGCCAACGCCGGTGCCTCTCGCGCCTCCATCCTCATGAAGGCTGGCGCCTGTGTCGGCGGTACCATCATCGGCTACCTGTCCCAGTTCTTCGGTCGTCGCCGCGCCATCATCGTGTCGGCCCTCATCTCGGCCTGCCTGATCCCCGCCTGGATTCTCCCCGTCGGCGAGCGCAGCCTCAGCGCCAGCGGTTTCTTCATGCAGTTCTTCGTCCAGGGTGCCTGGGGTGTCATTCCCATCCACCTCAACGAGCTGTCTCCCCCCGCCTTCCGCTCCTCGTTCCCCGGTATCACCTACCAGCTGGGTAACATGATCTCTTCGCCGTCCGCGCAGATCGTCAACGCCCTCGCCGAGAAGCTCTTCGTCACTGCTCCTTCGGGCCACAAGGTTGAGGCCTACGGTCCCGTTATGGGCATTGCCACGGCCATTATTGCTATCGGCATCGTCGTCACGACGATGTTCGGTCCCGAGCGCCGCGGCCGCAGCTTCGAGCACGCCGTTGCCGGTGTCGAGGGTGAGGTCAACGAGAAGAAGGAGATCGACGACCACGACGAGGAGAAGGGCAGCATCAAGACTGCCAACGTCGAGGACGCGCGCAAGTAGTGAATACGGCTCCGTCCCGCTGCTGGGATCAGCGATCAGCGAGCTACGAATGTCGAGATATTTTGAACGCATGAGCTGCATTGGATTTTTGGAAAAAGGAACGGTTGGCCTTGGTCGCCACACAATACCCCTAGGAAAGCGCGCCAAAGAGCGCGCGAATGACTTGTCTGAATGAATACAACAACGATTTGATACCATCTACGTTCCTCTTCCCTCTTGACTGTGATGTTTCGGCCAGCACCAACGTCCTGACTTTCGCTCCGAATAAGCTTTGGCGCCGATACTTCGCCTAGAACTTGGCGTGAAGCTTAGTGAGAGACGGCGGCGGCAGCACACGCCGCTACCGCTGTCTCGACTCTTGGAGATCGTGTTGTTAGTCATGGCGCTCGCTGGGCGACTGCCTTGGGCCGCCAGGTAGCCTCGAAAAATGCCCCGATGCATGGACCTCAACTGCAGCGTAGACCGCCCGGTCCTGGTCCACTTTGCCCAGGCCGGCCCGCTTCGATGCAGGAAGCAGGTAACCGGCGGTCGGCTATCCGTGCTGGTGCTGGTGACTTGGGGACGGAAGTCGGATGCCCGGACTTTGGAGCGATGCCGGTCGGCGGGCCGGGGGATGAATTTCAGGGTCTCGGCGCCAGTGGCGCTTCTTCTTTTCCTCAACTTGCGGCTATTGTGACTTATGGTTCTGGCTGGCTTCGGTGGCTTTCTTGCTTGTTCAACGCCGACGCCCTCTCCCCCGCGATTCCGAAAACCGGAGACGTCTGCTACTGGTGATGAAGCACGCCACGGGCTAGACTGGCCTTTGGGGAAACACGAGAAAACCTGACGTTCACGATGCCAGCACGGAAGGTTTACTTACTACTGCAGAGCATATCCCTATTACTCTCGCGCACCCCGGAATTCAATCTCGAGTTTACACGAGCTCTCGGAAACTGAATTCCTCTCGCCCCGAGATCTTCTGCATACCCAATCTCGGATCTGGGGGTCTTTTGGTGGCAAGGCGGGACGGGCTTCCCCCCCCCAGACGCCCGCCCACCTGCATGTCCACTATTTCTTTCTCAAGAAAAGGCATCTTTTGGTGTATTTCTCAGCAGCAAGGGAAGAGATGATGCCAAGATGTGTGGTAGGGCGCGGTGGAGGGAGTGGTGTGCGCAGCTTCCATTTTTCTTGCAAAAGATGGATTTCTCGTACGAGGCGGTTCCACGTCGCGATGGGGCCGAACTATTTCCTCTCCCTTTTCTCCAAGCGCCATTGTCTTCCCCCCCCCCTCCCACACGTTTCTCCGCATAGGGCCGGTTGGCTTGAAATGTTTTTCTGATGGGTCTTTTGCTGCTCGCTTTTAGGCCCAGTTCCCCTGCGGGGACGTGGGACGGGGGACGGCGGGATTCCAGACTCGGCGGCGCGGTGTTCTGTCCGCGATGTGCCCCTTACCCTTGTGTTCTTGGCCTTTTCTATCAAAATGGTGTCGTAGTCCGCGGATGCGGATACTTTACGAGGGATCAAATCTTTCTATGGACATGTTTTCTTCTGGTGAATTCTAGTACTACGTTCAAGGTGTCGTTTAAACGATGAATTTCTTGGGAAATTTCTTGGAAATTTTGTGTGTGATTTACAGATGATGACTTGGTGTAAGCGGATTGTGCTCGGAAAAAATGAAATCGCTTCCCTTCTTGAAGGCATTCTTCTCTACGTAAGACATTTGGTTTTTGCACTCTCGCGATTGTGTAGGTACATCATCGAGAATATTAATCGGACAAGATCGACGGGTGCTTGCCATCATGCAGGTACGGCTAGTGACCGAGAAGAGATTCTTCATTATTTCCTGCCACGGGGAAGAAGACACAAATCCGGCTCCGTGGTCGGAGTCTGTACGATTTTCCAGCGCGGAATCGGATATGCTGGAATCGGATTCGTACCAGGCCCGCGGATGCATGGCGCCAACTTTATTCCCTCGTGTCTTGTGGCTGTTTTTTGCCGATGCCGGTTGAGGATGTGGTCTCGTGACCTCAGGCTGAGGGGATGTACCACGCCCACAGGTCACGATGAGGATCACAGTTTGCTTCTCCTCCGTGCTATCGGTCGTCTTCTTCAGTGCATAAAAATTCATGTGAAAACAAATGATGCTCGTTGCATTGCGTTTGGCCAATACCTCCTTGTGGCGAAGTTCTTATTCTCGGACTCGTTTCCCACAACCTGTCGAAGCCCGGTTCGGAGACCGTGTTTCTGCGCAGACCTCGAGCCGCCGTCCTTTTCCCAGTGCCAGAGAACGATCACCCCTCCCCCCCCCCCCGTCCGAGCCGGCTCTGCTGGTTGAATAGAGGGCGGAGTGAAAAAAAGTACAGCCACCTGGCCAGCGGGTGGGACCGGATTCGTGCTTCCCTCCAGGGCAGACGTAAATCATCCCAGGGGGGCTTCATGTGCATAATCTGTGAATGCCGGCGCCACGAGATCCCTAGTTCTGGATAACAAGAGGTGTCGTGCAAGCCGCAAAAGTTACGGCTTCGTCCCCGTGATTCCGTTTCCTCTGGCTTTCCGCCTTCACTCCCCCCCCCCTAAAGTCTCCCCAGATGTTTCAAGTGTTAGACTACTGGCGGACTTGGAGAAGGTGGCGCCTTGGTGATGGCTTCAGAGTTTGCGTTCTGGGACCTTCTTTGGAATATGGCACAGGTAGGGCGCGTGGTCGGGCGTGTCCAAAAAAAAAAAGAAAACACCCCATTCCAGTTATGAAGAGATTCCAGTTATGGAGAGCCTGTGTCTCCGTTTCCCCCCCAGAGAGGCTTGCGCCTGCATGGCTCGTAGATTTTTTTTAAAATACTTCTGTAGGTGCATATGTTCCCCGGAACCTTATAGTCATGGCGGCTCCAAAAACACTGACCGCGGATCCGATGCTTCGCAGACTTCCTGGAGTGGTGTGTTGGCGCCACCACAAGATGCGGTAGTTCTGCATTCAGCTCGAGCTGATGCACACTCCCAACGCAACATGGACGCAAAGTGCCTTGTCCCTGTCCCCAGGAAGAAGCGTGATACCCAAGTCCGCATGCGTACAGGGTCTTCCGGCGTCATGCAGTCCTGCGGCACGGCGCGAAAGAGGATGCGATGCCCAAACCGCCTAGTCCGATGCCCTCGGCTCTCCGTGGTCCGGAGTGGTCTGATGCCGGGCGAGCGGGAAGGGCGTCCGGTACCGAGACGGACCGAGTTGGGACCGACGACATCCAGTTTCTTTCTGTTCTCCTGAACTGATCGAATCTCGCTTTGCTCTTGACCATCATGTCTCTCTGATGTTTTCTCCATGCCACTTCCATGCTCTGGTATTCGAATCTAGTCGTTCACCCCTGTGCGTGCAGCTTGGCCTCAGGTTTGTTTCAATATGATGAGGATGCATGTCCTCCTGGGTTGTGCCGCTGGGATGTCACAACTGTTTGAGCTGTCTGACTACGATGGTATGATCTGGGTCCCGGTGATTCTCATATCTGAGCAAAGCTGACCGCGAGCTTTTCCGGAAACATTGGTCTCTGCCAGGGTGAAGTGGACATCGGGGACTTGAACTGGCGACAGCGATACGAGACCTGACGCAATGGCTCGACTGTTCCACTGGTGAGCGAATTCGATGGCTCACTCATCAGAATCGTAGATTCAGGAAAACTTGATCAAACCAGACCCGTTCAACAACTACGGCATCGACAGAAAGCGTCAAGTAACCAGGCACACGTGGCTTTCACTGGGACATGCAGACATGGTGACGTCTTATCAATTGCTAAACTCCACAACTCCGCTGGGTTACCTGACGTGGTTACAGATTGAACCAGTTCATGATCATCCCATTCCTCAATCTTGCGAACTTCTCCAGAGCTCCCCTCATCGCTTCTCCTGCGGCGGAATCTCAATGTGGTGGCTCGAAAAGTTATCAACCAGGTCGTCCCACATCTTGGGGTCGTGCTCGTGCTTCTCCTTGCTGTTCCACGCGTAGTCGGTGATGGTCAGCGCCCGGCTCGTCTCGAACATGAAGGCGATGGAGCCGTGCGAGATCTGCGCCGCCGGCGGGTCTTCCCGCGAAGCCGCGGCGAACTGCTCGTACGCGACGCCGTGCGGCACGAAGCCGCACTCGAACGAGATGCTCCCGGGCCGGAACTCGTCCGAGCGGCCGCCGTAGTCGCCGTAGATGAGGCCCATGAGCTCCGACGCGCAGTTGCGGTGGTAGTACGGCGGGCGGTACGTGTGCGACGCGACGTCCCACCGGGGCGAGAAGATGAGGAAGTCGGCCAGCGGCGCCGTTGGGTCCCGCGACGCGGCCGTCAGGACGCAGAAGATGGACGGGTCGATGTGGTCGACCGAGATGGAGCCGACGTTGACGAACTTTGTGAGGTCGTACTTGAAGGGCGCGTAGTTGCCGTGCCACGCGACGACGTCGAAGGGGCAGTGCCGCTGCGTGCTCTTGAAGAACTTGCCGGCCAGCTTGTAGACCGTCTCCCAGGGGTCGTCCTTGGTGACCTCGTAGGCGGCGACGGGGTACAGGAAGTCCCTCGCGTTGGCCAGTCCGTTGGCGCCGAGGGGGCCCAGCTCGGGAAGCTCCCAGCTGGAGCCCCAGATCTCGAGGATGTAGCCGCGCGTGGGGCCGTCGACGGCGACCTTGAAGCGCAGGCCGCGCTGGATGACGCAGATCTCGCCCGGCTGGACGTACAGGAAGCCGAACTCGGTCTGAAGGTCGAGGGCGCCCTGCTGGGGCACGATGAGCCAGTCGCCGTCCGAGTTGACAAAGGCCTTCTTGGACATGCTCGTGTTGCAGAGGTAGACGTGCGTAGCCAGGCCCTCGCGGAGCGTGGGGTCGCCGGAGCCGGCGACGGTCTTGAGCCCTTCGACGAAGTCGACCTCCTCCGACTCGGGGATCGGGAACGGCTTCCAGGCGAGCTGGGTGGGCGAGACGTGGACGCGCGGGTTGATGGGGATGAAAGTCGACTCCGTGTCCTTGTTGTCGGGGAGGTTTGTCTGAAGTCGCCGCGTCAGTCCGGGCTTCCATGATGTTCTTCTCCCGCATCGCTTACGAAACCCTGGTGAGCTACGGCAGGTCGGGACCGGTACAGCCAGGCCTTCTTGTTTGCGTGGCGAGGGGCGACGAACGCCGAGCCCGTGATCTGCTCTGCGTAAAGGCCATACCGGATGCTCCTGGGGCTGTTCTGGCCTCGCGGGATCGTCCCGGGAATGGCCTCGGACTCGAAGCTGTTGCCGAAGCCGGGCTGGTAGGTGTACGGATCATTCGGCCGAGTCGCAAATGAGGGGATCGTGCCGTCCTTTTGCGACACCGCCCAGTGAAAGGCGTTCTGGAAGTCCTTGGGTGTCAATCCCTGCGCCGCCATGTCTTTGGTTTTTAGCGATATGAGTGATCAATGGTGGGAAAGGAGAGAAGTTGGCGATGCGAAGGCATTTGGCCGCCTCGTCTCAAGACGACCTCTTTTGTTCGGGTCGCTTTGTGATAGCTTCGTCAGCTTGTCATCCCCTCTCTACCTCCTCCACTTGACCTCCACTTCGCGGTCGATGAGATCAAGGAACCCCCACTTGGGGCAGCGGGACTTACCCCAAGGAAGAGAAGAATGCAACGGCAATTGAGCTTTGGCCGCGGATGTGGGGTTAACCCAGCCTTGGCCGAACGAAGGTTTGAGACGTGCTCTATCCGGGGTTGGAGTCCAAACTGACTGACTCTGACGACGGTCAATGCGGGCGGCTTCTCTCTGACGGTGGTAATGAAAAAGGCGGGGAAGGACGATCATGTCGCTCGAAGGCAACCTCTTCCACAACGCATTGGACAGCAATTGCGCCTGTCGCAGCCGTCCTTCGGTCGCGAGTTGGATTGCTCGGGTTGATTAGTGAGTGATTCACACCGCCAGAGGGTCTTCGGTCTTGGCCTTGACGCGGTGCAACTCGAATCTGCTGGTGTTCAATCAGAAACGGCCCGCCGGGATCAGCCATGGAAGACTCAAGATGCACGCAAACCAACTTGGCATGTGTCACAACGGGTACGATGAAAGTCTAAGCTGGCGAGTGATCGTTTCTGCTGGTCTCGATGCCCTGTAATAAGTTCAGGCTTCTGGGAAGCTAAGAGAATCCTTCGGCTTGGACAACTACAAGACGGTTATAACGTTCAGAGCTGACCTGGAAAGCTGAACTGTCAAAGACGGCTATGCCTACGCACGGGAGAACTCGTAAGTCCGTTCACTCCCCCAACGTCGCAAACAAGTTCAACTCTTGGCCAGGAGCCTCTGTAAACGCGCGCGTATTATTATCATTACCACTGCTTGCTCGTCGCCAGCTTCCGTTCGCTGCCCGGTTTCGACTTTCCAGGTCTTATGCGCCTCAGACTATTCATGCATCTCTAGGGTATTGTTCTTGAGAGTACCCAATCAGGCGTCTTGGAGAGTTGATTCCAATGCCAACTCAGCCAGTCTAGTTGGTCACACAAGCAATCATTGCAGAAGCTGCCCTGATGGTATTGGATCAACCACGGTGGACGTTCGCATCCCTCTCAACTCTTTCATCGTATTCTATCCACTGACGAGCATCATGTCCCGCTTAACCTCGTTTGTGCTCCGCCATTTCATCCATCTTTTGCCGTCAACATGTTGCCTGGAGAAAGGCCAGCCTCAGGGACCAAGTCCCGGACGCTAGATGGGCCTCAACTCGCTGGAATCTAAGCCTACCATGCCTGCATGGTGCACAGCCAACGCTATCACCCACGTACTCGGTTCGCAGTGAGGTTGGGGTGGGCCAAGCCTCCTGGAGATCTTGCTTTCCTTCTCCAAGGTTCACCTGACGAATATCATCGTCCGCATCATAAGCAGGATGCCAGCCAGACTAAGCGGGGCTTCGAGAGACCCATGTGAGGAAAGTGACATCCGCTTAACGGCGGCGTCTGGCCCGAGTCCGTATCCCGCGGAGGCGCACCGCGCGGAGCCGGGCCGGGGCCGCAGGCTCCTTTGTGCGGGGTGATGACGGCCGCCCGCTGTGGGGTAACGTGGAGTATGTGACCTTTCGGCACCTTCGGGGACTCGGCAGATTCAGCTTGGGGGTATTACCATACTCCCAGGATAGCCTGTGGTTTCTCCCTCTCTTGCCGTTCGTCATCGTCACTATTCGTTTCCACTAGCCTGTGACGAAGAACCAACTACCTAGCCCGAGTTGTCTCTGTATTGAATCGATTATCATTGCTTTAACATGGCCTCGTCATACGAAATCCAACACCCCGCCATTGGCACCGTCAAGGGCAAGGGCCTGAGACGGGGTGGCTCAGTTCCTGGGCATCAAGTACGCTGCTTTGAACCACTGGCTGGACAATGCGAAGCCGGTCCAGTATGGCAAGACGGGCCTGACGGCCGACCAGTATGGGTGAGTTTTGGTCCTGGCCTCTGTGAAGGAAGGCTCACTTGACGCTCCCTGACTCTCTAGATCACAGACAATCTCCGACCCTGATGGAATCCGGACCGCGCACCTGGTCATCCAGAAGGATCTTCCAGCGGCACAATATCCCGGGCGTTTTGGGACCGAATGCCTCCATCTGGACCTGGCAGCTCCCTTCGGTGCCCTTGAGTCGCCCTCCCTCCCCGTGCTTGTCTTCATCCACGGAGGGGGCTTCGTCACTGGATCGAACTGGTGGCCGCACTATGACATGAAACGCATCGTTCATCTTTCAGCCGCGAGGGGCAAGCCCATCATTGCAATCAATATCAAGTCCGTTCCCTCCAATCCGCAAGCCTGCTCGCCTCTTGGAGCTTTCACTGACAAGCTTTGTCGACAGCTATCGACTGGGCGCCCCGGGGTTTCTGACTTCAGAGGACCTCCGTAAGCACGGGTTCAAGAGCAACCGGGGCCATCATGACGAGCGCGTGGCACTTCGGTGGGTAAGGGAGTACGTCTCAATCTTTGACGGCGATCCCGAGAAGATCACCGTCGTTGGCGAGAGCGTTGGTGGAGGTAATTGGTACCTTCGACTGCTTCCTGCAGCTCTTACAAACCCGCACAGTGTCTGCTACCCGCCTCCTTCACTCGAAGGATCCGTTCGCGGCCCGGATAGTTATCCTTGGCGGCTCGCCTCCGGGGTTCCTTCCAATGCCCACAGATGCGGCCGAGAAAAGCTACGTAAGCGTTCTCAAGGCCCTCGGGGCAGAAGACGACTCCCCGGCCGAACGTATCGAGACCTTGCTTCAAGCGTCGTCCGACGTCTTGTTCGGCCAGTTTGACAAGGCCTTACAATTCATGCCGGTCATGGATGGCGACACGATTCCGTACGTTCGAGCTGGCGGCGAGTAAGAGGATGGTGCCCGAGAACGCGTCTTGCAAAGCCGCAATAGTCGGATACGCACCTTTGGACGTAAGCTGTCCACAAGAGACCCTGAACGTAAGGAAGGTTAATAAATGCTTAAATTGTTAAATAGGGATATATATTCGCCTTGATGGGGCTGCTCCACCGCGAGAAAGGGCTCGCGGCGTCCTTCGCTGAGTCTCTGCCGTCGTCCCTCACCTCTCACTCGGAGGTCGCGGCGCGGCTTCTGAGCACCTATGACATTGACGAGACCAAGACGGACGACGAAGCCTTCAGCAACGTGCTGAAGTTCGCGTCGGACATATTCTTCCAGGCCCCGGCGCTTTCGTTTGCCACCAACTTCCCGGGTGACTCATTCCAGTTCGAGTTCGCCGAGGAGAACCAATGGGAGGGGCCGTTCAAGGGACACAGTACGCACGTGCTCGACGTGGCCTTCTTGTTCCAGAACGTCAACGAGCACCTGAGCCCGATGCAGCGGGCGTCCGCCGTCCGGTTCGCCGAGGACGTGGTCGACTTCGTCAACGGCGAGGCCCCATGGAAACGGGCCCAGGACGCCGGGGGGCTGGCTGCGTACGCCAACGGAACGAGGGAGTACAAGGGGGGAACGCACACAGTGACGGCCCGGTACGACAACTTGGTCAAGCTCGGGGAGATTGTTGGTTTAGATGCTTTGCTGGCTGCCTGGGGCAAGTTTCTGTTCGGTTAGTGATTAGCTAGAGACATGAGAGAACGCGTACGCGTGTGAGTAGTCACTTGACAATTTAGCAGTCTCTGGAACAACAATGCTAAAAAGATACTCGGCCCGGAACTGAGATGATTCTTGCGGACAAATCACTCCCCTTAACACATTTCCGGTGGGGATTTGGCACCCCGAGGCAAATGCGGGGTACGCGGCACTTCTCCGAACGCAACGTATCCAGACATCACTCATAGAAACCCGGATTGCTCTTACTTATTGAACCATTGTGAGTTCATCAACGCATATCAGTCCAGCACAAACCAGCCAAATCCCGGGAGCGGGGAGTTTCCCGGTGGAAATCGTCATCAATCGGCTGTTCGCTAGGCTGTTTCAGCTCTTCCGGACAAATGACGAACCTCCGTCCCGACGCAGAGGCGCCAGCGCGATTTCGACTCGATCACGAAACTCTCGGCTCAACGCTGGTCGGCGTCGAACTTTCATCGGTGGTTCAATTCCGAGGGATTCCCTACGGCAAGGTCCCAGCGAGGTTCGCCAGCCCTGAGAACGCCGACCGCCTTGGTTCAGAGCTGGACTGCTCAAGGTTTGGGTGAGGACGACTTCGACCCCCCTCCTCAACTGGGAGCAGATCACGCCCTGTGCTTGAACTGTTTTCCCTCTTTTTCCTCTATCCTCTTCTTGGAAACCTTGCTGATTCGGAAATGGCAGCCCTCGATGCCCGCAGGTTCCGGTCGACGTGGGACATCTTCTCCGTCTGCCCCCAGGTCACGGGCTTCCGAAGGAGCCCGAAGATGAGTTTGGGTGTCTCAACTTGGATGTTACGGTGCCAAGGGGAACTTTTTCGGTGGGCTTGCCAGTTTTGGTCTGGATTCATGGTAAGAAACCGGAGAGATCACGCAGTATCACCCCACGTAGCCCGAATCCATGCATTGATAACAGATCAGCCTCACTGACGGCAACTCTGTCCCAGGTGGTTCGCAAGCCGTAACCTTTGGTAGCGCCGCGTCTGGTGTATGTGGTACGAAAAACCTTCTCTATCTTTGACCATTTGCGTAGTCAACTTGGTCCGAAGAGCCCAAATCGCAAGTGCCGTTGTTGACGACATGTACCACAGACATGACAAAGCTCGTGGCAGGCTCGTCAGACTTGGAACGTCCCATCGTTGCCGTCACGGTGCAGTATCGGCTCAACGTCTTCGCATTTGGAGACGATGACAGCCCGGCAAATCTTGCCCTCCGGGACCAGGCGCTGGCTCTCGAATGGGTTCAGAGACACATCAGCGGGTTTGGAGGAGACCCGGTAACCTCTTCGCATTCCCGCCCAACCCGGTCGAGTTCTTAGACTGACGGCTGCTTACTACAGACACGAGTGACGCTGGCCGGCGAGAGCGCCGGAGCGGTCTACTGCCACGCGCATGTCGTCTCGAAAGTCCCGATACCACAGTGCATTTTATCATCCGGGTCGCTGTACCTGTCGCCGCCCCAGCCACAAGCAAAGGCTGTCGCCATGCGTCGCGCAGTCCGGGATCGCGTCCGAGAGCTTGGCGGTTTGGATTTGAGCGCGGCACCAGCCGAAGTCTTAGTCCAAGCCCAATCGAGGGCCGGACTATTGTCTTGGTTTCTCCAGGCTGAGCCCAACCTCGACGGATGGGAGAGAAAGACTGGCAAAGTGAAAAGACTGATGATAAGCGATGTTCAAAACGAGGTTGGTCTACCGCAAGAAAACAAAAGAAAATAAAAGACCAAACCGCCGGGTGAGCTATATGTTTCTGACTAACGTTTGTAGTCTATCATCTGGCGCGAAGGTATCTGGGCAATGGAGGCCGCGGATATCACCAGCGCATTCGACCTCGCAGGCTCGAGCAGTGATGACCTGAAGAGGTTTTACAACATCTACCCTGACAGGCCATCATCCTGTAAACTCGGCGCCCTCGACTTCATCAACGACTACAAGTTTTTACTCCCAGTAGAGAGACTGACCCAGAAGTTCAGAGCCGTGGGCAAGCCCACGGTCCGGTACCTGGTTGACGAGCCTAACCCCTGGCAGACCTCAAATGGCTCGCACCATGCCGTCGACCTTATTTTTCTGTTCGGGGGCTTTGACCTCTCGTTCGCCCCGGCGGCGTTGAGGACTGGGGAGCAGATGCGCGAGACATGGGTGAATTTCCTTTACTCAGATGCCCCGTGGGCGGGGGGCTCGTATGGCGCTTTTGGGCCGCACGGCATGTTCCAAGAACTTGACGACTTCGAGGTCCGGTCCCGACGGCGAATGGCACAGGTGGAATACCTTCAGGGCATTGATTCGGAGGTATTGGATAAGGTGTTCTTTTCTCTGGCGGCCGGCAGAATCAGCCTTCTGAACTAGACGGCGTTTTCGGCATCCACCAAAACCCGAGCATCAAAGCCCGGGCTTCGGTGTTTGCGCATACTACACTTGGCACTTGGGATATGAGGATTTATTCTGAATCGTGATCATCGGAGGGCCATCCCGTCAGGGCGCTCCCTCGTATTCCTGTCCTCTCGGGATTCCTCTCCGTATGGCCTTCCAACATCCATGTTACCGTCTGACACAGAGGACAAGTGTCAAAACTCAAGTAGATACACACTATTTCTCTTTTTCCAAAACGAAGCTGTATCACAATGGCCACCATTTGAACCCCTTGACAGCCTCAAAGATGGACCTGTTCCAAGCAAGTCGAAGTTGCCTTATGTGGGGAGACCGAGGTATCATCGCCGCCCGTGTGGGGGTGAAAGTGGAGGTCGAAGTTTGAACGGCGGTTGCGATCTCGATGTGGAGGGCCTACAGCGCACAGAACGGGGATCATGCGTGTACGGCGAGAGCGAGAGATCGGACGGGTGAGGAATATACCGCCGTTACATGGCCAAACTTACGGCTTCCTCGAAGTCACATCGTGGGGAGGACGTTGAAGAAGTTCTGACGAGCATCTTTCCGTTTCTTCATGCTTTCCTTTCGAGAAAGATCGTCGCGATATTTGGAGTATCTACTCCAACAGCCCTTTGGACCAGCGACCACACCACCCACCGGCGGACGATCTAGATCCGCCCATGTAGGGGTGACAGCAGAGGCTGACGACATGGTTCATGGGTCCAACGGACGCGAGATTTACCCGCCATTTAACCGCCAGGCGATTCCAAGCCGGATTATTCGAGCATCGTTGTGTCACCGTTGCGTGTTATTGTCGAGAGGCAGGTCCTGCCGGTCAAATCAGCCAACTACATGTCACTCGAGCGGCTGAAAGACGGTTCGCGACTCCCTCGAGGCTTTCGGCGGCGGGGAAAAAGGCAAAGCCTTTTCTTTTTCGGTTCGTTGTCGGTTCGTCAACGGGAAACTCCACGGGCCACGCGCTAAATTAACATGCTCTCGAGGTCCCTGAATCGCGAACCCTGCACATCAACACGCGGTGGCGCAATGCGGAGGACATACTTCCGCATCAATGATGTTCTCCAGCGGGCCAAAGAAAAAAGTCCTCGAGGCTGGCGATAGAGCTTCCATTCCGGGCTTGGGTCGACGGTAATATGCGATGCCCAACTCTCGTCCGCCTCATCTTGCGATCGGTTCGTAAAAGTCTCTCGGCGGTTCCGGGTTTACGCTACCTCCCTCTTTTCGCGGAAAAACGCGTCATTGCTTGTCGCCGAACATGCCGGCAGGGAAAGGGGCAAACGTTCAAAAATCGAGAATGTGATACCGAAACCGAATCGAAGGGGAGGACCGAAAAAGAAGCTCGAAGCTCTGCGCAGTCGGTGCTCCCCCGAAGTCGGCAGTAGTGTCCGGCGACGTTTGTATTTTCACTTTCAACCCGTGCTGTCATAAAGCCACTCCAATGAGTTACGGGTAGGCCGTTGGGGCAGTTGTGACTTACCCTTGGCACTGCTGCTCAAAGAGATATTCGGGGCTAACATTCGCGTTGCGCAGGTGCACGGCGACTTCGAACGGCTCGGTTACGCAGACTTCAGCTTCGAACCACGGGACTCTGGAACACCAGGTCCATCAAGGCCCGAGTATTGCCAAAATAGGCATGATGGGGGGAGAATACGTCACGCCAACCCACGCGCAGGTTTGACGGGTTCCATATGGAGGGCGGGACGAACAGATCAACAGTCCGACAGCCCGAGCAAGTTCAAAAGGCAGGAAACTCAGACAATGGACCAAAGTCACACGACCTCTCTCTATTTCCGAACGTTCAGGCGCAATAGGATGTCCCTGGCCGAGAAGAGAATTTGAAGAGAGAGAAAGGCTTTGGCCGGTGGGAGATGGCCCCCTCGGCCGGTTCCTGCTTTCTCTGCTGCAGTTGCTGCTGCGGACGCAAGCGCAGGCGCAGGCGCAGCTCTGCAGCTCGGTTGTACGTCCGTTACCTATTCTAGTAATTCTGTTCAAGAAAAAGCGCATTCGACGCACGGGAGCAACAAGCACTGACGAATCGGTTGCGGGATAGCGGGAGAGGCTGAGTGTCGCCGAGGCGCATATCGTTCGACGTCGGAGGAAGCTCCGTGGCCAGCTTTCAGAAAAAACCAGAAAAAGTTCAGATACAAGGCGGAACGTGAAAAGGGGGACATAGCCATCACGATCACACGCCCGCGCTAAAAAAGAGTCTCGTTCGACCAGCGACGACGGGGACGACTTCCGATGAACGGCGTTCCGGGCAAGCGTACTGGAAACAACCGATGGTTTCTCGAGGCTGTCACAGGGATACATAAGGCGAACCTATTCGGGAGACGGCACTGGATACGGCCCAAGTGACCTTTGCTTTTTTGGATGGCAGGCCATTTTAGCATTTTGGTTTTGCTCGACCTCTTCCGCCGACTTACTTGTCTTGGCCTAGGGGCTGCGCATAAGCACAACTCTGGCTATGACCCCTTTTTACCCTCTTTAGTCCTTTTTTACGAAAAATACACCGCCCACTTGTGTTGGCGCCTTTCTGTTTCTGGTCCAGAGTCATGGAGGTTAGCCCGGGCTCGGTCGGTTGACTCGTTTGTCCGTTCGTCGATCACGGCTCGTAAGGTCAAGGTATCAACACTACGACTCCCTCTAGCTCGACGGATCTCCATTAAACAACCGTATGATCACCGAGGCGAAGCATGTTCGTTCTGTTTTCTTGGCAAGACGGAGACTGCAGGGCAGCCTTTGACTCTGCATGAACTCCCCTCGACTCCCCGAATAGAAAACCCCGCTGGCGACACGAACGGTATTTACCAGGCATTCTTTCCCGCAGAGATTGGGTTGCTCGTCTGTTCTTGCATGGCATGTACAGCCGTGCCCCCGTCAGCGAACTGCCTTGTGAACTGCCGATGAGTTGAGTTTCCCACCCGTAACCGGGAGGCAGCACACACTTCAGTCGACGACGCACACAGACTTCGAGCGTGGACGGAAGTTCCGTAGTAGTCGGAAAGCAAGGAGGGGGAAGCATGGCAACGAGAAAAAGACAAGACAAGGGGGAAAAGTATAAACGATGGCATGTCGTTACATGGGCCGCGGGTCGATCCGTTCGAGTCGCCCGTGATCTGTAAAAGGAATTCAACTCGGCGTCATTTCTTTTTAGAAAAAATAAAACAAAGCTTTTCTTTTTCGCCCACTGGGCTACTTGATTAGTTCTCGACGAGCCAAGGACCAGGGGGCGAGATGAGGACTAGAGTAGCGAGCGAGCGCAAGCTGTCACTGTCAGAGACGCACCCGAGAAGGCTCGCGGAAGGTGGTCTGGGCTGCTCGTGCTCGGCTTTCTTCCTGTCTGATCTTGTGACCAGACCGAGGGATGATTCTCGGCACTTCTCTCTAGACTAGAGCACGCCCCGGGGAAGCTTCCAAGACGGTAGATTCCGGGAATCCAGGCACGCTAGCGACGGTTTCGAAGAGGCTAAGGGACGCGAATGACACCAGCTCGAGACCCCTTCCATTAGACAGTCGGGTAATGCCCTTCCCCCTCACATGAGAGAGAGCTCGCCTATCGATGGTCGAACCTTAAAAAGCCTCGTCGTCGTCGTCGTCGCGGAGCGGTCCGATAGACCATGGGCAGAAGAAAAAAAACCAGAGACTTGGCGGCAGGTCTTCCAGCAACGGGGGCGAGCTACGCTACAGCTGCAGGGCTCGTTCGAGGGAGGCTGTCAGCCGCGCGACTTGGAGACGAGGGGGGGGGGGGGGGGGGGGGGGGGGGGGGGGGGGGGGGGGGGGGGGGTGTCTGTGGTCGGCCGGGTCAAGAACATGAGGTGCCAAGAAGTCGGCCACGGCCGCGACGATCCGTGGATACCCCAAAGAAGATGGGTGAAACGAAGGGATGTCCGAATAAGGACAAAAATTCGAAGAAGGGGGGAATGAAACCGGTGAGAGGAGGAGACGAAGAGTGAATGGAAGGCGGCTCAAGTGTGTAATACGTGTAGAGACGTAGGCGATAAGGTTTGGGGCTTGCTCCGAAGATGTTTGACGGCAATTTTAACCCTTTCAATCTCTTTGGTTACCCGGCGGGTTTCTCGGTCTGTTTCTTGCAGGTGAAGGGCCAAGGATCCATGGCTAATGGAGCGAGAGATGGAGGGGAATGACATGGGTTACCGGGGAGGGGTGGGAGGGGTGAAGAGTGGATAGCCGTTTCCCGGCCGAGTGACTCGAGGAGGGAAAAAAAAGAAATAAGGGGTGGGAAGAAAGAAAGACAGCCGGATAAATCTTTGTTGAGCAGCCCTAAACTACCTGGGCACCAAGAAAGCATGACGGACAACTGAAGCTCTTGTACAGGTAACTAAGCCAATAAGAGTAGTTATGTACAATAAATCCGTGGGCAAAATGGGATGTTTGTGGCTCAGACTGCCTGTTTCCATGGAACCTTAGTGAGCCGGACATGACGTCGGCTAGCCGACGCCACGGGAACTCTATTCATATGACGCTTCTTCTTAGTCGGTGTTTTTTCTTTCTGTTTTTCTGTTAAGGCCGTCTAGTTGGTCTCTTCTCGGCCGGCGTTTTGCTGCCCGTCAAGGGGTAGGGGGGGTTCCTTGAGCTAAGCCCCTTGCTCGCTTGTTGTTCAGGCCCTGGTATCCGTCATATGTGACCAAAAACAAGACGAAGATAGAGACAGAAACAGAGAGGAAAAGAAAGGAATAGAGAGATAGATAGAGAAACTCGGTTAATAATCAGCATGGGGTAACGCGGACTTCTGGAGCGACGCTAATCAGCGCCATTTAACGCCATCACGTTATTCTTCCTTTCTACCAAACATCCAACTGCCGTCCCCTTTTCCAGCTCAACAACCACGTGAAAGGGACGCCTTCGTCTCGACGCCGTCTACGGCGGGTATCTGCTAGCAAAAACCCAACGGTAAAGTGTGCGTGTGTGCTTCTAATTTGTGTGTGCGCCGAGGCGGATCTGCTGCCCAGTCCCACTATCCTTTCCGTTCCGAGCTTTAGAAATTCTGCCCACGCAGCAAAATGGCTCTGTCTGCCCATTGACGATCCCTGCTCGACCAGGTTAGGCGGGTGGTTTGATGGACGAATAGGCTAGTCTATAGATGGATGGGCTTTTGCTTTGCCTTCTGCTTCCTGCTTCGCTCGCTCGCTCTCTATCAGGATGATGCCACCCCACGACACGACACGACGCACACCCGCCTCCTCATCTCTCTCACACAGCCCTTTGCACATACAGACAGACCAGCAGACGCACACCATAGTCAGTCACACACACACACCACCATACATATACCGCGCACCGAGACTAAGACGGGCCCGGCGTTGACCTTGCTCTGGCACAAATCTGGTTCGACCCCACCTCCCAAGAGAGAAGTGAGAGGAGGCACCCAAGAGAAGTGGACCCTGAATATCTCTCACTGTTCAGCCCATCCATCCGGCCATCATCCAGCCATCCAGCCATCCATCCATCCTTGACCTCTTCCTACCTTGCCCTGTCCAGCTCTTCTACCTCTCCCGCCGTCCGTTAAAACTGTGCCGGCTCCTCCCACAACCTGGGGGAAGTCGATGCCCGGTTGCTGCTGCTGCTGCCGCTGCCGCTGCCGCTGCCGCCGCCGCCGCTTGCTGCTGCCCGCCCGTTGCAGTCCAGTCAGTCATGATACCCAGTAACCGCCAGAGAGACAAGCTTCGATCCCTCGTCTCCTCGTGGGCTCCGTCTCCGTCTCCATCCGCTTCCGTCGGCCTCGTTCTCGCCATTCCCGCGCCCCGCCGCCGTTGACACGTCTCGGTGTCTCTCTCAATCACGTTGGGGATTGTCATGACACAGTGTTTCCCGTTGACGCCAGACTTCGACTAGTTGAGCGACCCGCGCCTTTCCGTTCCCGTCCAGGACTCTTCCGTTTTTTTTTTTGCCCCCTTTTCCAATCAGGTGTCTTCTTTTTTGTTTTTTTCTTACAGGTTATCTGGCACAAGAGGTCTCGAGAAACAGGAAAGACGCCACACCATTCCCGAAAAAAAATATTATCAAAGTTCCCAATTTATTTTACCCGCCTAGGACGCATCATGACGTCCCCTGAACAACAGATGGACTCTTTGCGAGAGAGCCTCAGCCGCGTAATTCTGGACCAGCTTGCCGAGACGTTGCGGGATTATCCGTCCGGCAGCCTTGCGAACCCGGTGCTCCGATTTGAAGCCTTCATCCAGGATGGCGACACGGAGGCCCAGGGGCGCTCACCCCGCTCCCCAGTCGTATCGGTAAGTCGCAGCTCCTCGGAACGCTCCTCGGAACTTGGCCGGCCGGATCGTTGGTGGCCTGTAGCTCTTCGTTCTCTTGGCGGAGACAAGAGAGGAGGTACAGACACGTACACATACATACATCCAGGGAGAGGGGGAAATTCGAGATGGCAGACCAGTCAGACACTACGAAAGACCCAACCAAACTGATGAAGCCGAGAGCCTTGCGGATGTTGAAGTTCTGGACTTTGTCGGCTTCTGTTGGCCTCACCTCGGGAAAAGCCGAGGGCTTCGGTCTCGATAACAAGAGTGAAATATAGAGTTCCGGTGGCTAACTAGCCACACGCAGAAAATGGTCGACATATCCGGCATCATATCACAGAGCGCAACACAAAGCCCGAACCCGAGTCATCTATCAAGGGAACCAACCGAGAACCCCACCCCTCCTGTCGCCCTCGGCGGCCACGGCCATGCGGTATTAATGGACGACGGCGGCGTCGGCGCTTCCGGCGCCGGCCAGTCGCTAGTGCACCTCCCGCCTCGACGCGGGCCTCAGCCGCTGCTGTTGGCGCCATCTCCCGAGACCGAAGTAGCCGGACCGTCGTCTTCGTCAGCGGCCGTCGCGCGGAGGAAAGGGACCGGCGCACTCCGGCCCATCAGGGGCTCCGGAGGACGGATCGTGGAGGAGGAGGAGGATCGGCAGCCGCGGCAGATGCAGGTGGGAAACAGCTTCCCCAAGCGGGCCCGGATCCAGGCGGACGTTGTCTTCGTGCCGCAGCAGTCCTCCATCGAGAAATTCGTCGTTAGCATCTGGGAACAGATCCACGGGGGCATCAGTCTCGATCCGCAGAGCCTGCTGGAGCAGTGGCAGCTAACGGCAACAGCGGCGACGGCAACGATTAATAACGCGGGCAAGATCCACGTACCGGAGCAACTCGAGATCGGACTGCTGCAGCCGCCAAGCGCAGCCGCGGCGGACGGCACCATGGCCGACGTGGACGTCGAGGGCACCTTCAACCGGAGCAACATCTTCTGCCGCAAGGTGACGCAGGCGAGCCGGGCGTGCCGGTCGATCGAGGTAATCGTACAAGCGCGTTGGATAGAGCACTTCGACTCGTACGTGGAGCTGCTCGCCGTGACGAACCCGGGCATGTCGCCGACGAAGCGGCGCAAGGCAGCCCTGATCGAGGCCTGCAACGACTTTGGCTGGTCCGAGAAGGAGCTGCGCAACAAGATGGCCATCTGGCGCGGGTACAAGGAGATCAAGGACGCCGGCGGCTGGGCGGCCCTCGTCTTCGCCGGCATGGGGCTCTACCGCTTCTGCAAGTACCGCGTCGGCTTCAACCCGGACAGCATGCAGCGGCTGCGCTCGCTCCGGCCCCGGATCGAGGTCGCCGCCGACACGCTGCACCCGACGTGGCGGCAGCTCCTCATGATCGTGGGCGAGCCCTCGCAGCGACGGTTCTGCGGACACCCCCACGACTGGGTCGTCCGGCACGACGGCTCCGACCCGGTCCCGCTGCGTTCGACCTACCTCGAGTACGACCCCTACTTCAGCTTCGAGCAGCTCGAGCACTCCGTCATGGACATGAGCGCCTGGGGAACCGACGACCCGCGATGGGTGCCGCCCATCAACGCCGTCGCCTGCGTCCAGGGGATGCACACCTGCCACTCGTGCGGTCAGGAGCAGTCCGAGGACCCCAAGGTCAACTCGTGCTACTGCTTCCCGACGCTCTTCGGCTCCGGCCGGCGGAGCCCGTGCCCCGTCCAGGTCTTCCGGACGCCGGACGGTCGGAACAACGGGCTGGTGGCGCTATGCCCCTTCGAGCGCGGCGCCGCCATCGGAGAGTTCGTCGGGCTCGTCACGAAGGGCCTGCGCGACACGGACGTCATGGACAGCTCGACCGGCGTGCGGGCTTACCAGATCTGGCAGGCGAGGCAGGGCAACTTCACGAGGTTCGTCAACCACAGCTGCAAGTCCAACGCCCAGTTCCAGCAGTTCGTGTGGATGAGCACGCAGCGCATCGTCCTCGTCAGCAAGGGCATCGAGGCTGGGCAGGAGATCACGGTGGACTACTCCGGGAGCTACTGGCGCGGTCTTGACAAGGAGTGCCTCTGCGGGGAGTCTTGCTGCCGGTATAGGAATAACCGAGAATTGAGATGATCAGCGGGGATGAGAGGAGGTCACTGGGGAGAGGTACATACGCAGATACAGTGAGAGAGCGAAAGAGAGAGAGGGTCAAGATACAGAGGATGAGAGCGAGAGTCGTCGTGTGCCGCTTGTTTGTTTCGTTGAACACACCACCACAGCGGCCCACAGATCACAACAATAGGGTAGAACGGTTTTTTTTTTTTAAAAAAAAAAAGCCACGCGCCCGTCAAGACAAAATAACTTTTCTTCCGAACGAAGTAAGAAAGAATAACATCTATTCATCATCTTGATGAGCGTACCAGGTGCGGGCGTCTTGCGCTTTCAGGCCCAGTCGGACGGGCGACGTATTCGTACGATGTTCCGACGATCGAAACCCCACAGCAAGAGTTCCGTCTCTCTCAAGCCTCATTGTTGTCGTTGTCTTTTGCCAGAAGAAGGCACAAGGCATTCGCAGAACAGACATTACTCTTTCAGGGAACCGGTTCCGTCGCAAGTTTCGCATTCTCGTTGTTTTCCTCGCGCCAGTCATTCCGGCAAAATCATCCGATGTCGCCGCCTTACCCGACGCCATGCCTCGAGCTTCTAGGCGAGCCTTTGTCGATGCTCGTTGGGAAAAAATAGCCCCGAACCACTGAAGGAGCACCCCCCGAAAGATCAAGTTCCGGCTTCTGTACGGTCCCCCGCGAGAATGAAAATAGGCCCCCTCTCTCGTGAAGTCTACGAGGGTTAGCCCGGCCGCCGGGCTTTTGGTTAGGTCTCTTCGGGTGATGGGGTGGAAAAGTTTGCTGGCATCTAATATCGCCAGTCCGTGTCAGCTGGGCCCGCGGCGTTCGTGTCAGGTTGTGGGTTCCAGGTTCGTGTCAAACGCCCAGCGCTAAAGCGGCTAAATGACAATGGATCTCTGTCCCTTTCGCTTTCCCCACGCCCCCCTCCCCCTCTCTCTTTGTGAGCCTGCTGCTCGAACTACTTACATCATTAGCTCGGGCCGCCCGTACCCGGCCGTTCTCTGTGGTTGCCAGGGCCCCCGTTTGCAGAGAGAGACAGTCTGACAGAGCCGTTTTACACTTTGGCGGTGCGCTGCCGGGAAGAGTCCAGTCCAGTCCAGAGGACCGGGCTTGTCTCGGCTCTTGTTGCTCTGGAAAGCTGTGTCTTGCCCAATACTCCGTACCGCTTCACTAAAAGGGATGTCTTTTCTGCCCTATGCGGAAGAGAGGGGTGTGTGTGTGGTGTGCTCGCGTGTGGCCCCGTGTGTGCTGCCCAGCGTCATCTTACCACAGGTTGGGTGACCGCCCGTCTCGCCCTTCAGGGTCCAAAAGCCCTTGTCTCTGGCCTCCTCGGCGGGCTTTTCCGTCAAAGTGAAATGTGATGGCCGGCGTAGGAAAGTGGGAGCTGAGCATAACGTTGACGGCAGTCGCGTTCCTTTTCCCACCGATTCTCCAATCTGAATCTGTTCTAAAATCTACCTCAATCTTGGCTTTGTTCCTCGATAAGCTTCCTGGACCCCCCCGGCGCATCGTCGCCCGGCATCATCCTGTATCCTGACGTCAAAGGACCTGGGCCTAGACACGGCGGTTGATCGATCCCTCGTCGGGAGTTTTTCACCGAGCATTTCCCCCTCTCTGCGTTTCTATCGAGCGCGTTCTGGGCTAATACTGAGGAAAAATAAACCTTACCGGGTGAATTAAGCAATGTAGTGTACTACATGCTAGGTGAGGTGTGCGATAGCGAAAATAGGTGGGCGGGCGGGACATTATTACCAGGTAGGTTCAGTCCGGCCTTGGTTCCGGCAACGCTCTAGTCTCTTGTCCTAAGTTGCCTAGCCTCTGGCGTTCGGCACTGCTTCTCTTCCGCTTTGTCTCCGTCTCTCGGCTTCTCTGTCCCTATCGTCAGGAGGCAGCGAGCGATTGAATCGTCCGAGACGAACGATTCGATACGATAATTTTCTTTCGTTGTTTCTTAGTTGACGGGTTGTGTGCTCACTTCTGTCGGATGTCCCAAAACGTTTAGCCGACACTATCTCCCCGGCGAGGGCTCAGGGGTCGAGTTCAGGGGGGCCCGACAACGGCGACAACCGCCGAGAAATGTCGACGACAGTAATTATAGAGTGGTCAGCACAACTGAAGGCTCTATGTGTCCCATCCCCAGCGCGTCTTGAGGAGGTCTGCCCACGCCTCTCGTCGCGGGCGCGCTAAGAAGCTGGAGGGGGCCGGTATCCCGCCTCGGGCATCTCGGTTAGGTTCGTGGCGTGCCTCTGAGCGCGCGAAGTCCTCGTGCCCTCAGGCCAAGCTGTGGCTTCCACGAGTACGAGTACCGGCG
The DNA here is from genome assembly GCA_014235955.1 of Colletotrichum sojae. Classification (NCBI taxonomy): domain Eukaryota; kingdom Fungi; phylum Ascomycota; class Sordariomycetes; order Glomerellales; family Glomerellaceae; genus Colletotrichum; species Colletotrichum sojae. The sequence continues at coordinate 8,646 of WIGN01000305.1, read as the reverse complement.
CCTTGCGCCACGCCCTAACTCCACGCTCATTCCTTTCACTTGACAGATCACCGGGTTGTGGGGGGTAGGGCTACGATATGCCGAAGAGAGGGCATTGACGAACGAACGGTTTTGCCAGACTAAGAGTCCATCTTCATGGAGAACTCCCCCCCGATCTCCCCTATCTTCGCCATCTTTCTCGCCCGGTGACCGCTTCGTCTCAGACTATTTCAGATAGAGCATGGACCCGGGGGGAGGGGGCTGTCGGATGGCACGCCTGGGCAGTAATAAGGAGCCTTCCGCGCAAAACCTGACAACTGCGCCTGGGCAGCTCGAACAGTACGGCATCGGATGTCCCTTCGAGCCACACCGGCTGGAAAGAGGGAGGGTCGGAGGGCCCGGAACGCGCTCTGTGTGCCGGGCGTCCTCTTGGCGTCGTCCCATTGTGGTCCGCCGCAAGGCCTAATCCAGGGCGAAGGGGGGTTGGTGGTTTTTTGGGTTCCTGACGTGCTGCCAATTCCAGAAGAGTTCAACGACAGATTGACTACAGAGTTCGCCGTTGTTCGTTCGCACGCCCGCTGTCTCCTGCCCCCAGTCTCCAGGAAGCGCTTGGACGGCGTGCTCGTCCGCGACGAGCTCCCCAGTTTGGCTGCGTTCTGGATCTGGCCTTCTCGTCCGCAGATTGCCCCTTGATGACGGCAAGGCCAAGCGATGTGCTGAGGAAGCATGAACCGCCGGTAAGAACGGCCCCTTTTGGGTGGGCTCTAGCTTTGCACGGCGGTACACACACACACACACACACGGGCTCCTATATGCCCGCCGGCAGTTAGGCGATAGCGGTGCTGAGGGCCTCGCCGACGAATCTCTTCGGCGAGGACACCGCCGGAAGGGCACTAACAGAGCCAGAAAAAAGGTTCTTCAATATGTCTGAGCCCCTACCTATCCGTGGTTGTCAAGCGCTCGATGATGTGCCCCGTCCCTGTCCGTCCCTTTGCAGATTATGGTGTCCATCTCGTTGTTGTTATTGTTGAACGGTGCTATTTTCTCTGTTTCTCTCGGGGGGCATCATATGGCGTTCCCGCGGCTGGGTTTCCTCCCGCGGGAAACCCGCTGGACTCGCCTCGCTATTCTCGAATTTCTGCCCGTTGCCCCCGAGCTAGTGACACAGCGACGTCTCGCGTCTTCTACCCCCCGTCAGTTTACTTGGCTACAGCGCTCTGCAGAGTTTTCCCTTGCTAGCGACATAAGAAGAACTCGATCGACCGTCCGAGCGGACTACTACCTCTGTCTGCACTGAGGAATCCTCGGCTATGCCATGTTATTGTTGTTGTTGTAGTTGCTGCCGCTGTTGTTGTTGTTGTTGTTGTTGTTGTTGAGGTCGGTAGACCGGGGTGTCAGGGGGCGAGAGCCAGCAACCCAGAACTCAATACCCTGGTGCCATTTTCTCGAAGACGGCTACGACAACTACCGATCTGAACCTCAACAAACTCCAAGAGGTATACCTGTGCCACGTATGTCCGCTGTACGGCTGATGGTTCCCACTTCGTAGTCAAAGCGAACAGAAAAAAGAAACCGTTGACCCGTCAGGGAAGTTCGAGCCCGCGTGACAACGAGACCGACCAAGGGTTGACCACACCGCCTGCAATGATCGCGAACAAGAAACGACGGCGGCATCGAATGAGACGACAATGTGACGTTACGTTGATTATCTACATCGCCTACTTACTTGCCCACATAGCCTACTTTTCTGCATAGCCGACTAACTGCAGAAAAAGAAACGAAGGACACGCCAAGCATGGGGAGACGCAAGCGACGCCCGGCCAGCGTCGGGTCTAGGCCAGTAGCTGCGCAAAAAGGTTGGCTCTTCCGCGGAGGTACCTTGATTGGATCGAGACTCCTGCTGACGGGCTTGCTGTCTAGGTATTGAACGCCGGGTCGAGAAAAGCAACAAGAAGTTGTCGATGCAACAGAGTCGGAGGCCCAACTCCGACGATGACAGGAGAGACCCAGCCGTCGGATAGCAAGTAGGAATCAATACAGCTATAGGCGTCTTTAGGTTCTGGAGTTGGTTCAACCCAGGTAACCATGCGGAAAGACTTCGATGCTGCCGAAACTCCGTTGGCAGACAACAAGCCCAAAGAAACCCGATCTTGACAAAACACGTTGTCATCCTTGAAGGCTGGTTCAACTGGACTGGAGACAATTCGTAATCGAGGTAAAGTTGGTCAATCTCTGAAACACTCAATCAGAAGTAGCTAATGGCATAACCAGTATCTCGCTCCAAAACGTCCGAAACCCTTCTCCGAACCAGCGAACACCCTGAGTCTTCGTTGAGTATACGCTATTCGCCCTACTTGGTTTCTTCAGCATTGCTTTGTCGCAAGGTCGATGTCGTGCAGGCGCAAAAAGGGTCAACGTCTTTCCCGAGGGCAGACAAGACAAGATCGAGGTAAAGTCGGTCAGCCTTTGAAGCTACTGCTCGGCAGTTGCTAATTGCAAAATGCAGCGGTTGGCAACAGAACGTCGGAAAATTCCCACCGAACAATCAGTTTCTTGCTTCGGCATACATTGTTGCCGCTCGACAGTCTTTCCAACACTGCTTTATCGAGGATTCGACCACCTGTTCGTTTTCCGGTCGATTCGCCCTTCGATCGCGGCAAGTCGAAATTCCTCTAAACACGGAAACCAGGGTGTATTGCCGGCATTTGGCCCAGTGAGCCAATCGAAACTACTGAGGTGTTGGTGTCGCGCACAGTTGACAAAACAAGTCGCACGTGAGTATCCTTCATGTGTTCAGAGCAAAAGCTGCAAAGATTCGCTTGCATACTGACAAGCTGAATCGACAGGTCCGGAGCCGGGCCAAGCCCCCGTGTGACAAGAAATTCTTACGAGACGAGTGATTGTCCAATTCAACTCTTACAACGCATTGGACGGAACGAACTGACGTCGAAACAAACAACCCACCAGTCTCTAATCGTAAGTCACGAGACTCAGACTATAAGGGCAACCCGTACAGGCGTGGCTACCCAACCTGTCAGTTTCAGTATGGGGTTGGTAGTTGGGCGCTCACGGACAATTCCTTCCGCCCCACGAGTTCATGTTCAGACGACGCCAGCTAATCAGACATCACGATTGCTACAGATGTGACACTTTAACCGCTAGCTTCGGCATGCTCCGCGGAGAAACGAGATTCTGTTACCCCCCCTGGAGCGGAAAATAGGGAAAATACCTATACGAGCATTGGTTGGTTGTACGGCACAAAACGCTCGAACTTGTTCCTCCCTACGGCCGTAAATCGAAGCTAAAGACGCCGAGCCCCCGTGCGAACCGATGCAATACCCCAAAGTTGTCTTGAAAAAGAAATTAGCAGACTTGCGTCTGGCAAGAGAGAAAACTACGTTTTGGCAGCTCCGATTCAATAACTACGATTCTGAAGAACAATTCCGTTAATGAGGGAGTTGTCGTAAGAGGCGGTTTTGTCTTGCTGGGCTGAGCAAGTAACGTCAACTGTGGCAGGATGCATTGAGGCGCAACAAAAGGGATCCATGCCTGATTGGGCGATTAACCTGCTCAAACACGCGCATCCGCGCGACACTTCTGTGCGACGCCACTGATATAACAGAGATGATGCGGAGGGGAATCTGTCGGGCATCTCTCTCGAATTATCGTCTTTATCAGGCAAAACTGGCGAAGAATTGTTCGAATTCTACAAGTTGCGATCAAACAAGCAAGGAAACATGCGCGGAAGGGCACAGAGCAACTGCAGCGGGTCGAGCCGCTCGAGCACATCGACTGCGTCGGCGGGCCAAGTACAGGCGTAAGTTGACCTTCTAAATCTCTGCCGAGACGTTTGGCAAATCGCAGATCTGATACCCCTCTTGCAGGAAACACTTCATTTTCGATCGAGGTTCGTAGAAGCCCCACGGAACAGCACCCGCGCGCGCGAACCAACGACCCGGGCTAACTGCAGCCTTGGCAGATTGGTACCCAGACGTCCCACTGGTGATCCAGGCAAACCAGCTCATCATTGGACGTCTCTCCGAGGGATACCCAATGTCGGAGCTCGTGGCGGAGTCCGCGCGCAACGAGGCCGGGTGCAGCCCAGGGACGATGGCGGCGTACTTCCACCACGCCATCACGCTCGAGCTGGCCTGCCTGATGAGCAACGACGCGGTCCAGGTGGCCATCGTCAAGGGCGTTCGTGTTTGAGCAGGAACGGGTCCCATCGGTCTGGGTTTTTCGGCGTTGATCGGCGGACGGTATTGGAATTTTACGGGACCTCACAGGCGGGGCGGCGTAACGGCGGAATACTACTTTGGGACAGTATGCGGAATTGCGTCGGAACATCGGAAAGAACGTAAGGGCAGAATATTCTCGTCTGGCGTTTGGGCATGGAGTCTGTCGCCTGCTGGTTGCATCTGGATATGAGCCTTCTTTCGTTCGAATGCATGATGCTATTGCTCGGGCATGTTCGCGCGATTAGCGCCTGGCGAGTCTTCGGAAGTACTCCGCAGTAATAACGGATACTAGACGGGACGGAGGCAGCGGGTCGGATCCACTTGAAATGGAAGATTTCGGATTTGACTCACGGCCGGTCCGGAGCCGAAATTATCGGACCTGAATGAAACCTGTGTGAATGTTGACGGGGTGAGTTTGAGAGTTGAAGCAAGGAGGGCGCGTCTTTTCCTCCGGTTACAGGTGCCAGGCAGTGGAGAGCGGTGGGGGCAAGAGATTGGCCAGTTGCGGGCAGGGGAAAGGGGGGAGCCAGGGGTCACATGTTTGAGTTCCATTTGAGTTGAGTTCGATCGTACTCTGTACGTATCCACGTATCTACGTATCGTTCAAGAGCAGCGGGGCAGCGGGGACATCGCGAAAGGGGGGACGAATGAGGGGCGGAGTAGCAGCCAAGGGAGGCCAAGGAAGGCGGTGCTGATGACATAATGAGCGAAATTACATAAGGCAAAGAGTCTGTCGAAGGCCTCCGGAAGGTACGGGGGTTCCGCGGCTTCCATTGGCTCATTGAGTGGACAGGCCCGCGTAATCGTTGAGAGCCTGGGTGCATGCGATTGGTCAGATTATCTGCCCAGGCCATGGCATTGGCCGAGTCCTCGCTGCAGCTTTGTACTCAGGGACACAGCACCTTGGCCGGATGTTCGGACCAGAAGTATCCGCACTGGTTGCACCAGCACAGTTGTACTTAGGTGCCTATCTACAGAGCTTCGGCACATAGGTACAGTACAAACCAGCAGGTAGCAGGTGTATTGGCGTAGGTACTCGACGGCTCCTGCTGCCGGTGGCTTCTCAGCGGGCCGTCAACTGAGAGGCCCTGCTAAACAGACTGGCCACTGAACTTCAGTGCCGCATCAGCGCACGGGGAAACTGGACGGGACGACGTGACCCGTAACGAAGCAGCCGCACCTCCAACAAATCAAACTTCCACTACCAAATCACGAACTTCGAGTGTTTCGATCATCAACGTAGCTCTAGTCGAAAATCCCCTCCTGGCGTCGGCCGTGATGCTATCGTAGCACGCTCACCAACTTACCAGCCTCCGTTCTCTCCGTCAATGTCTGCTTGCGCTGCAGCAGCATCCATGGGCGCCCCCGGTCTTCGATAATCTTCAATTGCATTGCGTTGCGTTGCGACCTTCTGCATCTTCACCTTCGACCACTCCCTTACGCTCCTTTGTTCACGCGTTTACCATCCGCCCTCTTCGACCGAGCGAGATCGATTCCCATAGTTTTACCCGCTGCAACTTGATGACCGCGATCAGCCCGTGCTCACAACCGTTCGCCCCCCGCCGCAAAACCCCCGAATCCCGGGGCCGCCGAAGCCACGAAGATGCCATCAGATCGCGACCACCGGTACGAATCCGTACCACCAATCCCCTCCTACGATGAGGCCCTTGCCGTCGCCGGCCCGGCCAACCCAGAAGATTGGCACCCTCCGCGCTCCCCGATGGACGGCCGCTCCCAGAACGAGACCGAATCCGAGTCCCTGCTGCACCGAAACGGCCACGCGACCTCATCCCGCCGCCCGGGGGGCTACCGCCAGCCGACCGTTGAGACCGATGACGAGGACAGTTCCTGGAGCGACGATGACGGTGATGAGACGGCCTACGTGCGCAGGGAAATGCAAGAGCTGGAGATGGGCGATCCAGACGATCGGTCGAGGTCCTCCATATGGGGGAAGCGGATACCATTCTCCCTTTCGTTATCGCGCTGGAAATGGTCCTCTTGGCGACTGCGCCTGCCAAGGCTGCGTCCTACAATCCGACTACACTCCCGACCGGCCGCGAGCTCCAACGATACCAACGATGCGAACGCGACCACGACTTCGACGAGTAGGAGACTGCGGGATCGATTGCCGAACTGGGACAAGGACAAGGCGCGGGCGGCCATCCTCGTCTTTGCTCGTGTCTTCGCCATCGTCTTTGTCATGGCCATCCTGTACGCCCTCTTCATGAGCGATCTGTTTACGAGCATGGCCAGGCGCATGAACGGCGGCCTGCGCTTCAATCCGGAAGACGTGCGCATGTACGTCCAGTCCAACGTCGACGAGCGAAGGCTACGCGCTTCCGTCAGCCACTATACGAAATACGCCCACATGGCAGGAACCGAGGGCGACTACGCACTGGCCATGGACGTCGAGTCCATGTTCACCAGGGCCGGTTTGGACTACGTCAACATCGACGAATACTACGTGTACTTGAATTACCCGAAGGCCGGCGGCCGCGCGGTCGAGATACTGGGTGACGACGGAAAGGCGAAATGGTCCGCTAAGCTGGAAGAGGAGGAAGTCGGGGGAGAGGCTGCCGGGCACCAGACCCTGGTGTTCCACGGACACTCCAAGTCGGGCGATGTCAAGGGCCCCCTCATCTACGCCAACTACGGAGCGAGATCAGACTTTAAGAAGCTGACTGACAGCGGGATTGACACCAAGGGCGCCATCGCACTGGTTCGCTACTGCGGCCCGCAGGCCAACCTGGCGTTGAAGGTCAAGGCGGCGGAGGAGGCCGGCTTTGCGGGGTGCATTGTCTACAGTGATCCGGCTGACGATGGCTTCAGGCTGGGAGACATTGCGCCGAACGGCCGCTTCATGCCTGCCGACGGCGTCCAGAGAGGATCCGTCGCCCTTTCGAACTGGGTTCTCGGCGATCCGCTGACCCCCGGTTGGGAGAGCAGGAAGAACCTGCCCCGCATGAAGCCCGAGGAGAGCCCGGCTTTGAACAAGATCCCGAGTCTGCCCCTTGCCTGGCGCGACGCCCAGATCCTGCTGCAGCACATCAAGGGCCACGGCGAGAAGGTGCCCAAGGAGTGGGAAGGCGGCGTGCCTGACATCGGCGAGTGGTGGACTGGCAACTTGTCTGCGCCCATTGTGCGTCTGAAGAACGACAACGACGTCATCCCTGACAAGGCCATCTGGAACGTGTACGGCAAGATCGAGGGCATCGAGCAGGACGCCAAGTCCATCATTATCGGAAACCATCGCGATGCCTGGGCCTTTGGCGCCACCGAGCCTCACTCGGGCACCGCCGTCCTAATCGAGATGGCGCGCATCTTTGGCTCCCTCGTCACTAAGGGCTGGCGCCCCCTCCGAACCATCGAGTTCATGTCCTGGGACGCCGAGGAGTACAACATGATCGGTTCCACCGAGTACGTCGAGCGCCACGACGAGCTGCTCCGGAAGAACGCCTTCGCCTACGTCAACCTCGACTCGGCCGTCGCAGGCACCGACTTCCATGCCGCTGGGTCCCCGGTCTTCAGGCAGTCCGTCTACCGCGTGATCGACCGCATCTTCGATGAGAACCTCAACGCCACGCTCCGCGCGCTCTGGGACCAGCGCCAGGATGACCTGGAGGAGCTCGACATGGACGGCGACTACGTCCCCTTCCAGAACATCGTCGGCACCAGCTCCCTCGACCTCGGCTTCAGAGGCGCCCACTTCCCGCGGCAGTCGAGCTACGACAACTACGAATGGGTCCAGCGCATCGGCGACCCGGACTTCAAGTACCACGGCATGATGGGCCAGATCGTCGGGCTGTTGATGCTGGAGCTCGCCGACAAACCGGTCCTGCCGTTCGACATGATTGCCTACGGCGACCGTATCGAGCGCTACGTGAACGAACTCTCCAACTTCTGCGAGAGGAAGGGCGTGGACAAGGCCAAGTTCTCGATCGACCCGCTCAAGAACATCGTCGACGGGGTCAAGATTGCGCTTAAGAGCTTCGCAATGTGGGAGATGACGTGGGAGACCGTCGTCATGGGCGGCAGCGGCTGGGAGTCGAGCCACATGACGGACCTGCGCATCGAGTTCAACTCGCACATGGCCGACTTTGAGACGGCGCTGCTCGACCTCGAGCAAGGAGGTGGCGTAAGTTTCCTATACCCCGAACCTGTACCCTCTCCGAAAGACAAAAATCAAGTACCTTTTGCTAACACCCAGATCATTAGATCCCAAACCGCTCCCAGTTCAAGCACGTCATCTACGGGCCCCAGACCTGGCCCGGCAACAAGCCCGTCACCTTCCCCGCGATCCGCGACGCCATCGACGCGGGCGACTGGAAGCTGGCCAGCAAGCTCGTCGAGAAGACGGCGCGCGTCATCCAGAACGCGACGGAGATGCTGCAGGCCTGGGAGAAGGAGGCGAAGGAGAGCTGAGGGGGCC
>WIGN01000304.1:0-51077 GCA_014235955.1 Colletotrichum sojae | reverse complement strand
TGTAAAGGTGAAGAGTGTGGAAAGAAGTAAAAGTGCGCGACTCGCTATGATGCGCGACTCGCTATGCATGTACGTTAGTTACTAGGAAATAAAATTCGCGTGGGTGGGAAATCCTCGGTACCTCATACTGTGACATCTTAAGTGACTCTGGCGATGATTTCCCTCTTTTGAGAGGAAGCTTGTCGCCGTGGGTGGCGCCGGAGGGCTGGTTCTCGCGGGCTGAGCGGTCGGCCGTTGGGTGGGTCAACTGCCCGGTCCCGAAAATAGGTGGGACCGGTCGGATCCGGTCGGCTGCAAAGAGGTGGCGTCCGGCAGTTGCAAACACCAAGCCCGGAGTCGCGGAGAAACAAGAATTTTACACGTGGGGGTTCATCTTTTAAGGTTGCTTGTCCACACTGAGTATCCGTAATTTCCAACCGAAGGTCGCTTATCCGCTGGAGAGAGAGCATTTTGGAGAAGGCGAAGTTGGGGGACCCAGTCTGGCCATGTCGCCATCGTCTCCAACATGTCGTGATCACAGATTCCCCCTACTACTGACGACCCCCAGACCAATCAGACGCAACGCGATTGTGTTTCATCACCCACCGCCGGCGGCGCAATCCACCTGGCTGCTGGTAAACTGCAACGGTAGCTAAGATGGAAAGGGAATGAGGCGCCGGCAAATGTCATCATGGATTGATGATGCCATGGAGACCTGGGAAAAAGGCACTGCAGAGATCTGAGAATCTTTGACAAAGCTCATGCGTAACCGAGGAGGGGAAAAAGACGGCCCCCACCGTTCGCCAATCTAATGTCTTGATTGCCCGCAAAGATTTGGTTCCAGTCGTCTGGTCTCTCCCCGCCGCAGTTGTTTGGGAACCGCATTGAAAAGCCGTGCGCGCCGCTATAGAGTTTTCGACTCAACACACAACCCGCGTCAAATTTGACTTCATGCAGAATCGCAGCTGAATCTTTCGACCGAGGACGAAGGCAGAAACGCCACGAAGATCAGAGAGTCGACACAGCGATAACGATACCGTTTACACGACCTCGTCTTCAACACAAGACATCGACAATGAGCGCGCCACCCAAGGAAGACCTTCCGCCCGAGAAGGGGCCGGAGTCTCCAAAGAACGATTCCAGCAGACCGCAGAGCTCTTCTGAGGTTGAGGCCGAGATCGAGGTCGGCGAGAGTGTCAACGAGAGGTCGTTGCTGAGAAAGCTGGACGCGAAGCTTCTTCCCGCGGTCGGCATTTTGTACCTGCTCTCCTTCCTGGATCGATCCAACGGTGAGCATGACAGTACAGTCACTGGGAGTCGCAATGCTGATAAAACTGTAGTGGGAAATGCAAGAATTGAGGGTCTCACTGATGATTTGCACATGAGTGAGTCCGAGCTCCATCCATGTCTCCTCCAGCGATTGTGACTGACAACGACCAGGTGGAAACGAATACCTGACCGGTCTCACCCTTTACTTCATCGGTTATGTACTCTTCGAAGTGAGCAAAAACTCTCATTGTCAATGGTCTGAGTATGCGTGTTAATTCTGACAGATCCCATGCAACATCATCCTCAAGCGAACGACGCCACGATTCTGGCTTCCCACCCTGACCATCGCCTGGGGCATTGTAGCCACGCTAATGGGTATTGTGACGAACATGGCTGGGTTCTTCGTCGCTCGCTTCTTCCTCGGTGTGACGGAGTCCGGTCTCTTCCCCGGCGTCGTCTTCTACTTCTCCATGTGGTACAAGCGCCGCGAGCGACAGTACCGCATCTCGCTCTTTTTCAGCGCCGCATCGCTCGCCGGTGCATTTGGTGGTATTCTGGCCTGGGTGAGTGATTCGCAAAGCCATCAATTGTTGTTGTTTACTGACCGGACCAGGGCATCGGACACATGAGAGGTATCGTTTGGGTCAATGGCTGGAGATGGATCTTCATCTTGGTGAGTGTGAACGTCAAAAGCCACGTTGGACATCGTGACTGATCAGTAGTAGGAGGGTATCGCGACTGTTCTCATTGCTGTCGCCGCGTACTGGTTCATCCAGAACTACCCCGACACGGCCAAGTTCGTCTCGGACAAGGAGCGCAAGTTCATTAGAGCTAGACTCGCCGCCGACAGCGATGCAACCCATAACGAGCGGTTCACGTGGGCCAACGTGCTGGATGCCATCAAGGACCCCAAGTGCTGGCTCTACGGTCTCGGCTTCCACACCATGAGCTTGCCCCTCTACACATTTTCTCTTTTCCTGGTAAGAAACATCACACGAGGAAGACCAAAGTTCTTGCGCTAACCAGAGCAGCCCACGATCATCAAGAACCTTGGATACACCGCTGCGATAGCACAGCTCCTCACGATCCCGCCGTACGCCCTGGCCTTCGTAACAACGCTCACCGTGGCGATCTACTCCGAGCGCACCGGCCGCCGCGCCTTCTTCATCATGGGCTCTTCAGCCGTCGCAGCCATAGGCTACATCATCCTCCTCGCTAACTCCGACCCCGCCGGAAGACCAGGCGTTTCCTACCTCGGAACCTTCTTCGCGGCTGGAGGTATCTACCCGGCCACAGCCCTCGTGCTCTCGTGGCCCGCCATCAATGTCTCGGGCCAGACGAAGCGCGCTGTCGGCAACGCCATGCAGATCACCATCGGCAATCTCGGCGCCGTGCTGGGCACGCAGCTGTATCGCGCCAACGACGGTCCGAGGTACATCGTCGGGCACTCCTTCGCGCTCGGGTACCTGCTTGCGAATATTGTCGTCTGCACGATTCTGTACTTTGTCCTGAAGGGAGAGAATAAGCGACGCGCGGCCATCTCGGAGGAGGTGCAGGCCATTGGGGACCTTGAAGACTGGCCTGGTGACAACGACCCCAGGTGGCGGTTCCAGTATTAATACCAAGTGAGGAGAGTGGTAGTTTCTTGGGGAGGTTCAGGGGGAGACCTAGTCGAACCGCTGCCAATAAATGGCCATATGCTGGCCGGGCATATGGTACTAGCTGTCAAATACTAGCTTTTCTGGTGTCTAGTAACATAATCTAGAACATTACATGACGATCTCTGATATCACACATTATTTTGGCAACCGGGACGTCTCACTCTCGGCCTGATCATCCTGGTCGCTTTGCCAATAGTCATACTCTGGGCTCGACAGGCTCGAGGTCCACTGCTGGAATTGATGACCTACAAGCAGCTCGGAAATCTCGGCTATCTGCTGCTTAGTCTCTGTCAGCTGGGTGGGGGGGAAACCACATCTGTAAGACAGGGAGGCAGAATCGAATATCTTTGTATCATGACTACACTTAGGTTCCGACCATCGGACAGAATCTGCGGCACATGCGGAAGCTTCCAGTCTGCCGCGACGTGCTGAGGCGACAGGTTCTCCAGCAAATCCTTCGCGTAAGCGGTGGCTACCATAGGTAGAGGAGGCGTACCCTTGCCATTTGTACATGTATTGAAGTGAGCAAGGCTTTTCACGCAGAATCATACAACGAACACAGCGAGAGGCCACTTTGAAAGATATCGAGCGTCGGCCATTAAAAAGATGGACAAGGCTGTTTGCCGTCGCGCTGCGCCTTATGGCAGGCAATGCATGCAGGGTTATTGGCTGCTGTGGCGAAATGACTGGCGCGCGTAAAATCGAAATGAGCGTGCCGATCCCGCTCACAGAGAATGGAAAAGCATCAATTGATATCTGCCTATCGTATTGGACCAAGCGTACCTTGGTGCCGGAAAGCCCACGAAGTCGGTTTCCCTTCCACAAAACCAAACCACCAAGAAACGTCGGAACAACGTCAAGCCGCAGCAGAAACATCCGCAGTGGACAGGGGTCGCGATACAAAAACCAGGAGTGGACCCGAACGCTCGCCCGTTCCCTTGACACTGTCATCAGCAAAGCCGCCGAAATGGAAAAATCATTCTCCACTCGAGCCTGAGCTAGGCTGGGACGGAAATCATGGTGAAGCGATTGAAGGCCTCGGGAGACCGGCTGGCCTCGGACTATAAACGGGCGGCCACCTGGGTTTGGAGCTAGACGAATGAATACACTGGACTTCCGTGCAAAAGTTGATTTTGGGCTGCTTCCCGAGTTCCCGTCCGCCTTGGTGCCCTTGCGGAGTACAGAGCCCCGATAGTTCTCCACACATAATGCAACGCCCAGGTCTTGATACCTTTCGGTGTCGATGCTCCAAGCCCTGCTGAGGAGTCCCACCAGGGCGGCTTGTAGGTAGTGGACCGTCTACTGGGCTCAATCGCAATGCAACCCAGCACCAACCACAATACCCAATTTCACCCTCCTTTACGATGTGTGGTATCGTGACATCGTCTCGTTTGTAGGAACAGAGATTACTGCCAAACGCCCGATTCGAGTGTGGCAGGCGTTGTCACTTCGCCGGGCCGTTGGATAGATCCTCCCGGACCACCCCAAATGCATGGGTATTGCAGGACCCTGGATAGCGGGACCCTGGATTGCAGCATGCACAACTCCAACCGATGGTGGCGTAGAGGTTAGAGGTTGGCTTAAAGTCGCCTTGAGCTGCACGGTAAACCAACTGCCTTCTAACTCGTGGCTTTCCCCCCCGGACGACTTGAAAACGGGATCAAATGACTGGCGGACCGCATTTGGGCATGCAGGGATCGGAGGGCCAAAGGTCCACGCCACTTTTAGCTGGCTACGATGAAATGACATCTACTTGAAATCTACCAGCGATGTGAGTGAGTTAAGAACCCCGAACTCCCCCTCTCAAGTCTAGCATGCTTCTCAGGCCTTTCTCATCCTTATTCACACTCGGATGGACACGATGAAGAGACGCCACTGAGGCAGGCGGGCCCTGAGAAGGGGCTGGGCCCTGGAGGTATTCTGGAGTTTCTTTTTGACAACCATGCCTTTGTAGATAGCTCGTAATAAACAACACGAACATCACGCTTGAGTTGAATCTCGTCCAAAATTTTGCGGAACAGTGAATCGATATATGCAATAAGCACACGCCCACACTAAGATTATTCTTTAATCACGGGTGATCCTGCTTTGCAAGGACGAGACTGTCGTCGGAAAACCCGAACTAACGGGTAACGCAAATCGCCTCGATTCATTGCCCACGTGTCATGGGGTAGTCTCATAATTCAACTTCCCAAAGACGCAAGGGCTCGCCCAAATAACGACTGTTCTCACGGACGTAAGACAATTCCACGCCTCGGTGTGGACTGCCGACAACCATGGCCGCATGAAACGGCCACTCGCAAACATCTCGTGGGTTCGAGCTTTTGCGCTCACTCAAACCTTCCCCTCTGGCTCTGGACAGGCTCCTAGCAGCCGGTACTGCCAGTCTCCATGTCGTTATCGCCTTTTGCCCTCGTAGGGGTGTCACGGTCTATGGACCGGTGTTCGGCCTTCGGCAAGACCCTCAGCCACGGCTCATTGGACCCACCAAATCCAATGGCGCATTTGCTAGAAGGTTCCAGGAATATCGACAAGCTCAATGGCAAGGTTATAAGAATGCCCAGGAAATAGGGAGGATACGGTTCTGTTTTCTGTTCTTCAAGAAGATTTATTGTACTCGTAGTAGTAGGCTAGACCAATGGCATCGACCTTGTCCTAGACCCTTACAGGGGGGCCCGGTGGCGTTAAATACCTACAAGAGCAACCACAACAACCACACCAACAACCGGAATACTCGTATCAGCAGCAGGCTGCTGGATAGGACCGGGGATGGGGTACGTAGAGGGACAAAACAAACACATGACGGTAAGAACAACATGACCCACCCCTGGAGAGGGCAACACTCGTTCCTTGACACAATGCCAATTGAATCCTGACTTGCTTAGAGACATCAGCCCAGCACCAACGATGGAGGAGATTGCAAATGTTGATATGGCGATTTGATACGGTTCGTCGGATATCCACTGTACTTGTGAGAACGTTGAAGTTCGCGAAATTGGAGATGATGAAAGGCAAAGGCAAATCCTGTTTTCTTTCAATAGTGGGACCACAATTATGCCAGGGCGAATGAAATTCGATCTCAATTAAACACAGGAGAATTGAAGAAGACAATCAGAGCGTCGAAAATCAGCGGTCTATGGTGATTATGAACCGATGATTCGGATTCGAAACTACAAGCCTGTATATAACATAGCAACACGAGTCTTGAAGATTCTCTCTTCGGTGACTTAGTAGCACAACAGTCATCAACCGAAAGCTCATTTCAACGGGAATATGATACATTCTCTTGTTTGCTATTACTTGTACTGTAATAAAACAACAAAAGAGTACCATGTCTTTCCTCATTACTTGGACGAAGAACACCAAAGCTAACCTTGGCCTTATCTACCCGGCAACCAGAGATTTAAGAGCTAGGTCAGCTATGCACTTCTCGATATGGGGCGCGGCTCGGGGTAATTTTACAATTCCAACCTCCTCTCAGGTTAGGTTGCAGGCATAGAAATGTCGGCGTTACATATTCTTCACCGAAGCCCACGAGAGTCCCAAGGGCAGAGGCCAGCCTGCGGGTTTGCGCATTTGCGCATATCAGGGCGGGGTTTCGAGACCCATGCAGGTCCAGCCAAGCCTTCAACTTGGGGCTGTGATATGGATGGCTGACAGTTCTTGCCTCGGAACTGGGCATGCTGCAGGCTGCAGGCTGCGCGTCTTCACGGGCAACCCTTTTTCATTACCCATCTTTCTCGTAGTCAACCAGTTAGAGTTGTAGGATAACACATGTGCAGGCATGCAAAGCAGGTTTTATGCAGAAGCAAGCTGCCCATTCTATGCCTCGCCGGAAGCTTGCAGCTCGCGGGTCGAAGCCCGGCGTAAATGGATTTTCCATGTACTAAGCATTTTCCCTTTCACTTTGTTCCATAGGACACTCGTCCTCTTGCATATAACTCGACACATCTACCCTAGGCCACGTTCTTTGAAGTTTTCCCGGCATCAAGCGCAACTACTTCCAACATGAAATACAGATCAAATGCTGTACCTTTGGACCTATCAGAGGTCGTTCGGCGCTCGGAACCCTAAGCCCCCCAGACTGGCTCTGCCGGTGGTTTTACGTTCCTTGAGCACCGACTATCGTCAACGCGCACCGCTCGCTCCGGAGACGACGATCGACTAGATACATTGCCCCCACTCACTCGGCTGGACACATACACATGTCCATTTCAAGCCTGTCTTGGGTGTTTTTTTCCAGGTCCTTGGACTTGGTTGAAAGTTTAATGTGAGGGCGAGTCGGGGTGAGTATGTGAGATATTGGCGCACGAGACTACCCCAACACCCCTGTCGGTGTGGAGGCATCCAAAGTAGCCTGCCGCCTAGGTGCAACAATGGCCGGGAACGGCCACCTCGAAGGACTTCCTCATGCGAGGGTCTACACATATCGAAATTGAGGTTTCTAAAGGCAGCACGTAATGTTGCCCAACACGTCTTTTCCACCAATTTTGATTTGGAAAACATTATCCCTTGTTCTAGAACTATGCTTGCTCATCGACCCGGGACCGGATCGGGTTTCGACAACGCCGTCATCGGAATCCTGAGAAGATACGGACTTGGAAGAGCGAGGGGAAGACTCCAGCAGAACTTGGCGGAGTAGAAATGCGGGAGTGATTTGATGAGTTGCTAAGTACGCGGAATGACGAGGTGCGGCCAATGGCCTAGCCGGCCGGGCATGGGTACAGAGACAACCAGAGGGGCAACACTCTGGACACCCGGCTTTTCCATGGAGGCAATTTGTTGTCTTCTTTCAAAGACGCATATGGCTGAACGGTGACTACATAGGGGACTTTTTGACTTCTGGATTATCCATCTTCCCAAGCGATCTGGAACCATGGAATATCGTCCAAGACATAATAGTGATTTCTTTTGGAGAGGTGTTTTTCATTCCTGAGCTGCGGAGGGCATGTATCAGACAATGTTCAGTTCGCTAATCGATCAACGTGGTTAAATGAGGGCGTAATATCTGATTTCTCTTGGAGCTCTTAATAAAATTGGATGAACACTAGCTATATAAAGACAAGCGCTGTTATCTCGTGATAGCTTCAGGCCCTCCCGCCCGCCAGTGTCGTCACGTGACGATGCCATACTTGTGACACCAGTAACCTTCAATGTTCACAGCGAATCGCCCACATTTGATCTGGAGAAGGAATAATCTTATCTGCTTTTTTTTTAAAAAAAAAGCTCAACGAAAAGATCTGCTGTTTGTAACCCTTGGTAAAATCTTATCAATTAATGGGTATTTGTTGGTTTCTTTTCACCAAAGGGATAATTGCTGCATGCAGCGTAATTGGGGCGGTAACCAGCCTAACGGGGGGCACTTCAATTCAATAGTAAAAAGTGTCTAAGGAGGCTATTCGGACCTGGCTCCGCGCGGTGGGCTAAGTGGTCCCTTGGCCGGATGGGCCCCGGGAGCCCGGAGCCTTGGTTCCGGACTGCGCCTTGTGGTTGGCCCGTTGAGCGAGCCAATAGGCGGTACGGGCTAATCCCCTACCGCCATATTCCGACAGTATTAAAGCTTGATCCAAGTAGCTCAATCATGTACATGTAGGTACCTAGGATTGGTTTGTGATTGCGACATCCGCACGAGAATGACGCCGTCAAATCGCGTTTCAGGGTTCCCCGCAATATCACAAAGACGGGATGACGCCTTCTCCGGTCGGGATGACCAAGCGGGAAAAGCTTCGAATGAGCAGCAAGAGACACGGTTACGGCCTCTCAACTGGGGCAGGAAACACCCTGTCTTACAAATGCAATCCTCAATCCCATGGCGGCTATTGGCTGACCCGGTAGGTTTCGGCCATCATCAGAGCATCTAGCTCGGATGTATGCTCCGTCTCAGCGGAGCGTCCGCTGATGCCTACTTCCGAGCGTTCGAGTCAATTGTTAAGGCGCGATGTCGTCTTGTGGTCGGAAGCTGAGAACGGTCATATAAATCAATCAAACACCCCTCCCCTTACCTGAAGCTTTAAATCATATCGAGAAAGATCGTGAAAAGCCAACCAGTTGCAACGATATCGACATGGCCGCCGCAGCAGTTCAAGCACCCTTCCTACCTGGTCCGCCGGGCCAGCCAGACATTGCATACACGCCCAATCACGACAACTACCTGGCCCGAGTGAAACGCCGCCATGAACAGGAGAAGTTGGAAAACACGCTGCCGGAAGGCTTCCCCCAGAAGCTGGAGTCGAAACTGGTTTGGGACGGCAACACGTTAGCCGAGGAGTATGACTGGAACTACGTCTTGACCGAGGCGGATAAGAAGGAAGTTGACGACGCACTTCGCCATTTCAAGTGTTGGTGGCCAGCTGAACTCTTGCGGATCGAGAGCTGACCCCAGTTTCCAGCATTGAACAAGCCTCTCGGTGAAATCGGACAGGATACCTTCCCCCTGCCGAATCTCCACCAGACGCTGCGCAAGATCTCGAACGAGGTTCACAACGGTCACGGCTTCAAGGTAGTCCGCGGCGTCCCCGTCACCCAGTACACCCGCGAAGAGAACGTCATCATCTACGCCGGCATCTCATCGCACGTCGCGCCCATCCGCGGCAGGCAAGACAACCAGTTCCTGGGTCAGCCCGCCGACGTTGTTCTAGCCCACATCAAAGACCTCACCAAGGTGGTTGATGCCCACCGGATCGGCGCCCCGGCGTACACCACCGAGAAGCAGGTCTTTCACACGGACGTCGGCGACGTGATCGCGCTGTTTGCGCTCGGAGAGGCGGCGGAGGGCGGACAGAGCTACCTCTCGAGCAGTTGGTTCGTATACAACGAGCTGGCGAGGACACGCCCCGATCTGATTCGCACCCTGGCCGATCCTTGGAATGCAGACGAGTAAGACTTTCCCTTGCGTTGATGCTGCCAGTAGTGTTGACAAAGTTTGCAGGTTTGGCAAGGATGGTAGATCTTACAGCACAAGGCCCCTGCTGCATTTCCAACCAGCAGCCGACGGCAAGCCCCA
The DNA here is from genome assembly GCA_014235955.1 of Colletotrichum sojae. NCBI lineage: Eukaryota > Fungi > Ascomycota > Sordariomycetes > Glomerellales > Glomerellaceae > Colletotrichum > Colletotrichum sojae. The sequence continues at coordinate 41,165 of WIGN01000304.1, read as the reverse complement.
GCGCCTAATCATCCAGTACGCCAGGAGAAGTTTCACCGGCTACTGGGGGCTGCCGCGATCGTCAGACATCCCTCCGATCACTGAGGCGCAGGCCGAGGCTCTTGATGCCCTGCACTTTGCTGCCGAGAAGTATGCAGCATCGCTCAATTTCCACCAGGGAGATATTCAGTATGCCAACAACCTGAGCATCTTCCACGCGCGTGGTGGCTTTGTGGATTCCGACGAGAAGCAGTGAGTGTCCCCAACCCCGGCCCTATGTTTCCCTTTGAAGATGTGGCCGACTAACGTTGGGAGTGCCAGGCGTCATTTGATCCGCCTGTGGCTACGTGATCCCGAGCACGCGTGGAAGACGCCCGAGGCCTTGCAGGAAAGGTGGGATCGCGTGTACTCAGGAGTGACAGCGGAGAAGTCGGTCTTTCCTCTCGAGCCACAGATCCGCAGTGCCAGCCGTGGAGAGTTTAAGCCGGAGGAGGATAAGGCGGATGCGAAGGCTTAGTGAAGCAAACAAATAAGAACGCCCGCGACTGTTGGGATATAAAACGGTGTTTTCATTACAAAAACTAAATGCTCATGTGTTTCGCAGAGCTCGATATCGGGCCGCGTGGGCTATCGTCACTCAATTCAATAGTTCCATGTACGCTCCCTGTCTGACACCGTATGGCCGGTGAGCTCAATGAGCTGACTGCCATTCCATTCTTCCAGGTCTTGGGTCACTTCATGTTCATGACTCGGCCACCATATTGGCCAATGTGAAGCCATCACGCTGGCAGACAGGCGTGAAGACGTTGGCCCTGTTCGAGTCTCTGATTCGACACGTCGGCTGCAATCCTGGACAGTAGCATGGCATCTTTACCGAAGTAGATGACGTCGTCGCGATAACGGCACGGATTCGGCCTCTCTGCCGCGGCTTACACTATCTCCGTGGAATTGAAAGGCGCCAAGAGCAGGAACCCAACCTGTCTGGCAATACATCGGCCAAACCGAATTACCGAACTTGGCGGCTGAACCTTATCCCGCGCGTGAACAGTACTCCTGCTGCTACGGCTTGTACCCCTGGGAATGGCGTTATCGCGACCCCGGATTGCAATGTCGCAACCCCCCACTAACCGATGCGCAGATAGGGGCACCAACACCGACTCCAACCGTTGGAACCATCGGGCGTTGTGAGGAACCACGCTCTTTCAAGACTTTCGTCCGATTGTTATCTCTGATGAGAGTTTTCTCCTAGACAGATCATGCGCGCGGAGCGTGGGAGGGAGCTTCTCGGGGTCTGTGGGTAGAAACAGGCGAAACACCCCGCGGGACGCCACGTTGGTTGCTTAAATACATCATGGAATCCGGCCGTCCAATGTGTGAAACAATTCGAGCTCAGTTCGCCAGCTCTAATGGATCTTTAAGACAACTTCTCACCCTTTTTGAACTTCGTCGACCCCTCAGCCTGGAAGGTCTTCAGCACCTCCAAGCTCTGCAAACATGTCGTTCTTACGGCGGCCATTCACTCATCGCGATTCCGCCCAAGATGTCGATGACAGATCTGGCAACGAGTTGGATGTGACTGACGGGAGTCTTCACTATGTGGTCGAGAAGGCAGGAAACGGCTCCGGCCCGTCGTACCAGGAGGCCACGGGCGCACCGGTCGAGACGAGTTCGCCGCTGGGCTACGCCGTCGGACCGGTCACTATTGTGTTCCTGAACGTCAGTAAAATGATTGGAACCGGCGTCTACTCGACGCGTAAGTTTACCTTCAAGACCGATGCGGCTGGTGATTTGTTTCTAACAGGTCAGCGTCCGCCATTCTCAAGGGTACGGGCTCTGTGGGACTGAGCATGATCTACTGGGCCCTCGGGTTCCTGACATCCATCGCCTCCTTCTCCGTCTACCTCGAATTTGCCTCCTACTTCCCCAACAGATCCGGATCAGAAGTCGTCTATCTCGAACAAGCCTACCCCCGACCGAAGTGGCTGTTTCCGACCGCCTTTGCCTTTCAGTCTGTTGCCCTGTCGTTCAGCAGTGGCAATGCTATTGGTACATGAAACTGCCCAAGATCTTCTCGAAACTGATGCTGATACGGTGTAGTGCTCGCCGAATATCTCTTTCGAGTTGCAGGAACTACACCCGGACCATGGCAGTTGAAGGGAGTTGCGGTAGCCGGATTCACAGTTGCCACACTAGGTAAGCCCTCCCTCCACGGTGATGGTTATAACTAACCTTTGCACTTAGTTGTCTCCCTCAACACGACTTTTGCGTACCGATTCTCGAACAGCGTCGGCGTCGTCAAGCTCCTTACACTCATATTCATCGCCATCACTGGCCTGGTTGTGCTTGGAGGACATACTAGAGTGCCTGAGCCAACCGCAAACTTCCGAGATCCATTCGAAGGACGAGCGACAGCTTACGGCCTCACGAATGCTCTCTACAGAATCATCTTCTCCTATGCGGGATATGAAAATGCATTCAACGTCGTGAATGAGGTCAAGGTGCGTCTACCTGTCGCCGCTTTGCTTGCCTTACGAAATCTACTCCGAATTTTTCTTGGGCCACCTGCTGACTGAATGTAGAATCCGGTCAAACAAATCCGAAATTACGGGTGGATCGCTCTGGGGATCGTAACTATTCTCTATATCTTCGCCAACATTGCATACTTCGCCGCAGGTGAGATTCAGCGACGCCTCAGTCCCGCAGAGAGTGGATGGGGACTTGTGCTGACAGTATCCGTTAGTGCCAAAGGCCGATCTCGCAGCTGCTAAGCAGATTGCTGCCAGTCTGTTCTTCACGAACGTGTTCGGTTCGGGAAGGGCAGTGAGAGTCCTTAACTTCTTGATCGCCCTCAGCTCGTTCGGCAACTTGTTAACTGTCCTCATTGGCTCGTCTCGCATGCTCAGAGAGTGCGGAAGGTGAGTTTTTAACATCCAACAGGGGCTGTTTGTGCATTCCGTGCTGATGCCGGGCATATTAGACAAGGCGTGCTGCCTTACCCAAGGTTTTGGGCATCGACAAGGCCATTCGGGACTACGCTGGGTCCGTACCTCGTCAAGTTCATCTTGACCGTCATCATGATTGTTGCGCCACCGGCCGGTGATTCTTTCAACTTCAGTAAGCCTCCCGAGGACAAATTGTGACAGTGAACTCAGAGAACTGTGCTCACTCGTTGCAGTTGCCGACCTTCAAGTCTATCCGAGTGCATTCTTCGGGTTCGTGATGACTGCAGGCCTTTATATCGTCCGATGGCGTCGCAGGCGACTGAACCTGCCCCCACCGGAGTTCAAAGCCTGGGACATCATCATCATCATCAACCTTATCAAAGATCTCTACCTACTTGTCATGCCTTGGTATCCTCCCGAAGGTGGTGCCTTTGCAGGTGACGTGAGTTTCTGGTATGCCACGTACGTTGTGGCCGGTATTGGGATGTGAGTTTTATGGGATCCTTCTCATCATCCAGTCGCGATATTGACAAAAAGTTTCAGTCTCATTGGTTGCGGTGTCTATTACTGGCTGTGGATCTTCGTCGTTCCCAAGGCGAGAGGCTACCGGATCCGACAGCAAGTACTGGAACTGGCCAACGGTGCGCAGAGCCACCAGCTCATCAAGGTTCCTGTGTCTGAGCTGGCAGAGTGGGATGCAAATCACGACCATGTTGGTAGGTCTTTGAGAGAGGTGTTGAGTGGCTCCGGCTCTGAAGAAGAGAAGAAACAGGCGGCAGTGTGATTAAAACCTCAACCGTTTGACCTTTCGGAAATCCAAGAACAGGTAACATGTTTATCAGCAATGCGTTGATCTATGTCAAGTTCAATATACTATAGAACTAGGACTTGGTCATGTAAATGTCTCCAAGCAATTCAGGTCTTGTTGCAAGTAGTGAATTCTGCAAATATAGGCCCATAGACATCCCTCCAGTCATCCATCATGAGCCACCGTCTCTTGATTGAGAGATCTTGCGGGTACACAATTTCCACGTCTGCCCCCGCTCGGAGGAGCTCTCTGGTCAGAGTGGGAAAACCCTCCAGCTTCGTACCACGCTCCAGAGCGGCGCATATCATTCCCATCGCCGTTATACCGTCCTCACCAGGATCATCCACTGGATATCCTCTACCGAGGAACACCATGACCACCTCCACATTGGCCGCTTCAACAGCCCAGTGGAACGGCGTTCGCCCGCGGCTGTCCCTTACCATCATGTCTGCACCCAACTTCAGCAGACGCATGAAGCACCCAAGCTCATTGGCCGCGATGTGCAGAGGCATCACGTTACTTAGCCAAGTCTTGTCTTCTGTAAAGTCGGACTCCCGGGACAAGTTGCTGCGCTTACGGTTATTGTAATGTGACAACCGGAACTTCATTGCAACACCGGCGCCGCGATCAACTAGCAGCTGGAAGCACTCCTGCTTGCCTTTGCTGAGCGCAACGTGCAGCGCTGTCATGTTGTGGCCGACGAACCACTCCCAAGACACCGTGGTCGTGCGCGCGTCGTTGATTCGAGCCCCATGGTCCAGAAGACGGCTCACTAAGTTCAGGTGCCCCTCTTCAACGGCGGCGCTGAGGGGCGTGATACCATCCTGGCCGAGGTAGTTCACATCCGCACCCTCGGCAACGAGGAAGTCGATCATGGCTTCCTGGGCGGCTGGTCGAGGTGGCTTTGCGCGGATGACGGCCATCAGGGCTCCGTGGCCGAAGTTGGCATCCGCGTTGATGGGAACACCGCCATCGATGAGCTGCGCCGCGAGGTTCGCGTTGAGGGCGCTGCAGGCGAAGCAGAGGCGGGCTCGTTCGTGCTTTGGCGGGGCTGGGGTGACGATCCAGGCGGCCGTCTTCAATGCCTTCGAGGCGAAGCTCTTCGCTTGCTTTCGTCTCTCCTCAGTGACGGCGACAATCCCGGAGCGCAGAATCTCGATGTTGTCTTCGTTGCAGGGGTGTAATGGTCCAAGCGGGGGTGCGGGTGTCGAAGCAGGGTTCTCGGCAATGGTCGCATCGTCGTCGTCGCTAGACTGGGCAAGGGTCTGATCATCGTCATCATCGATGGCCTTTTTGAGCCCATTTTGGTCCATTGAATCGTGCTTCTCCTCTTCGACGGACCCTTGAGTTGTCGTGATGCGCTTGACAGTCATTGCGAACTGTGGTGGGATCACCCGTTGGAGAATAGTCTGCGGCCAGGACGTGAACGCAAGTCCCGGTTAAATAGACGTCCCATCAAAACGGACAGATTACCATCCCACGTTCTTTGAATTGATTGGCTCTATTTTAGTGTCCGGCTGAAGTGAACAGATATCTGCGACCCTGCGGACAACGAGGCTTGGAACGCTCTGCCTGCGCCACGCTTAGTCTAGTGGCCACCATGGTCTCATCTCAAGGCACCAACACATGATTGCCGTACACAGCCATACTAAGTTGAGAGATTATGAACATCAGCCGTCCTTCAATCTTATAAATGTTCTCACTGTGTTCTGTTTACAGCAATACGCGATCTCTTATCACGACAGACATGTCATCCGTCGTGGGCACGAACTCGAAGTTCCGTATAAGCTACAATCGCCATTAGCAAGCGATTGACTCATATGACGGTGGAAGGCCCATGAAAATTACTTACCGTGACAAAGACTTTGTTCAGCTCCATCAGGGCCACTGCCTTGCCAGCACACTGCCATCGGCCGGCGCCAAACACCAGCTCGGTCCGCTTCTTCCATTCCCTTATTGCTGGGACATCGGCTTCGAGCCACCGCTCGGGCCGGAACATGTCGGCATCCCCTCCGAACAGCTGCCTGTCGTGCGTTGCGGACCACGTGTCATGTCCAACTCTGGTGCCTGGAGGAAGAAAGGTGCCCTCGTAAGAATCACCTTCAGAGCCCACCTGCTTCATCAACAGACCAGTGAATGGCGGGTGCATGCGCAGAGTCTCGTAAATGACAGCCTGTGATTGCTTGTGTCAGCGGATGTGCAGGAACCACGTCACCTCCGTCTAATCATGAGATGTACCTGGAGCAAGGGCAGTCTCAGAGCCTCTGCATTAGTGATTTCCTCGGATACTGCACCAGCAGCAACCGCCGTCAGGATTTCTTCTTCGAGCAGCCTGTAGGTGGAAGGAGTCCAGAAGAGGTATTGCAACGTCCACTTGATGGCCTTCGCAGCGGTATCCGAACCGGCAACCATGGGAAACATGATCTCAGACTGCGCTGAGCGTTGGTCCAGCCCGTGACGAATGAAGGATCCCTATTTAACATGTGAGCAATCAAGATCTGACCACAAGGTCTTGAATCTCTTTGACACCACTTACGAGTAGGTCTGGCTCATCCTTGGCATCGGGGCTGAAACGGTTTTCGACGTGCTCCTTGGCGAGTCTGTGGGCGAATCCCAGTTAGCTTGGTGTTGTTGAACCGAAAAATACGACTCGAAGTTGATGCTGGGCAGGAGGGTATGCGGCTAAGAGATGCTTTGTGACTAACCCCATAATCTTCCCGAAGCCACTCGAGTGGGTAGGCTTGGGACCAAAGAGCCCCAGCACGAGATCCGAGGTGAAGATCTTCTGTAGTGGGGGGATGTCTGTGAAGAACTGCAGTATGTCTATCGCCAGGTTCGACACCATGACCAGACCGAAGACATCCTCGTCTTTTTCAAGGAGACCAAGTGGACGGCCGAATGACATCCTAGACCGGGCATCTAAGCCGTAGAGATGGGAGAGGCGGCCGAAGTCGACAACTCTAGACTCAGCAGGTCTCGAGATGTACTTCCTGCGGATCAGGTCGACGAGGTCGGCAATCCCCGCGTCGATGCCGGCCTCAAGCCCGGGGATGTCTTTCCCTAGATATCCAGGCGATAGCTTCGTCCTCAAGGCGTGATGAGCGGACTTGTCGAGCACGCTGCCCATCATGTCGTGATACGGGTCCAGCCGGGTCGCCTTGTACCAGGAGCTGCGCTCGTAGGTCGACTTGGCTGCCGACATGCGCCTGATGAGGACCGGGTCCGAGGTGAGGACCTCGTTGGGGCCGATGCGAACAAGACTGCCGTACTGGTTCGTGAGCTTGGGATACTCAGAGAACGCGCGGGAACCGCGACAGCGGACCTTGAACATGGGCCAGTAGGACAACGAGGAGAGAAAGGGGCCAGGGAGATGGCAAAGGCGAAGCCATGATCTCAGCGTTGACACGGCGAGGTAGAGGACCACGGCCGCGCAGAAAAGTCTGCCGATGTTGGCCGGTGACACGGAGTCCGCCAACTGAGACGTGAAAGAAGTCATTTCCAGACTTAGATGAGATTGTCGAGGGGAAGTAAAGCGCAGGGCCGCCTGCGTGTATTTGGTTAAAACTGAGGAAGACGCTATGGGATCGACAACGAGTCCGAGTCCCACATCTAGAAGATATTGCAGAGATATACCCCTGGCCGGGACGCGACTCATACACAAGTTCACCCCGGTATATCTATCAACAGACCCTTCAATGGCTCCGCGATTCTGCCGCATTGACCGCCCCGTCCCCGTCTTGTCTCCATAGACGACCCTCTTAGACCCTCTCACCGTAGCAAATTCTTCTCTTCAGCTTGAGTCTCACCGTAGAGGCCTCCGTACATTGGCCGGATTAGAGCCCCGCAACTTACACCGCGGCCTGATATGATTCCTGCTGCCTGATATCCAATATCCTTCGTCGACGACCCTCCAAGACCATCCCCCCAAGGCACCCAAGTTCCTCCTTTTCAAAAGTATGTAAGTGCTTCACTGCCGGATCTCGATGATCGATGTTGTTGCTCGATCTTCAATGATATCATGCTCACCTTAAATCCAAAGTTCCTCCTTTCTCTGCACTCCGGCCGTCAGCAGTCAATCCTGTCCTTCCCGAAGCGGACAAGTTTCTCAACCCCCCACTACCCCGGAGTCTCGGACGCGAATCCTACACAGACTTGGCTTCTGCAGCGAGCCGGCTTTAATCTCTTTTACCTCAATTTGACAGGTTCTAGCCCCGGCAGTCTGACTAGCTTATCCCCGGAGTTCCGACGGCTTAAGCGGAGCACGGCTTACAAACGACCATTGCCCTGTCGATCTGACAGGAACTGGAGGCCGCGCGTGCTCGGACTGTCGGCGAGGATCCTTGGTATTTTTGGGCTTCTTGGTACCGAAGTAGGTGTGCGACGTTAAAGACGGCGTCGTCGGCACGGGTTCTCTGTGCCATACCAAGGTCGTCAACATGCACATCCATATCAACAAGATGACCGAATCACCAGTTGTGGTGCTCGCCGCTGAGAAACTCGCCTCTGAGAAGCTCATTACGGAGATTCAAATCACTGAGATCCTCACTCCCGAGACCCTTACTCCAGAGACGCTCAGCCCCAAGACGGACGTCCCCGAGACACTCACCACGGAGAGCCTGCGGCAACGTCTCTCTTGTCTGATCCCTGAGTTCCTCAGGTGCATCAACTATATCAAGCCCCCAAAGGTCAAAAGAGACGCCCTCCGACAGATCCTACTCGATAGAGGTTGGCAAGTCGGCCTACACGTCGACCCAGACGATGGCTCGCGGATGAGGTTCGAAGCCGGCCTCGCCGTAGCTGCAGTAAGTACAACCTGAAGCATTTTCATGACACCTTGCCACATTGTACTGACACCATGTCAAGGAGATGTACCCCCTCCACCCCTTCGACATCCAAGTCCACATCGGCCTCTTTACCTGGCTCGGTTTCATCATCGATGACCTCAACGCCGAGCTGGGGCCGGACCTGGACGCCTTCCAGTCCCGCTTCTTCCGCGGGGAGACGCAGCCCCACGTCGTTCTGGAGTTCTTCGCAAGCGTATTGAGGGCGACGCCGGACTACTACGACCCTGTCGTCGCCAACTTGATTGTGCTCTCCGCGCTTGCGTTCGTCAACTCCAACGCCATCGAGCTCCGTCGGGAGTACCAGAGCATTGTCCCAACGGAAGACGCGTGTAACTGGCCGTACTACTTCCGTGATAAAGAGGGACTGCCTGAGGTGTATACGTACTTTTGCTTTTACAAGGACTTGTGTCCTGATATCTCGTGCTTTATGCCTGCGGCGCCAGAGATGGGACGGTTCATCAACTTGACGAACGACATCTTGTCGTGAGTGCCCCTTCTACCATTCGTGTACGAGCACAGGCTAATCATTGAACCTCAGGTTTTACAAGGAGGAGAAGGCAGGAGAGGTCAGAAACTACATTCACAAGCAGGCACTCTCCTCGGGACGCAGTCCCATGCAGGTGCTGGAGGACACCATAGCGGAGAGCGCGCTGGCGTACACGCGGACGCTGGCGATTCTGAAGGATAGTTCTCCGTATGACGAGTTGTGGCACGCGTACGCGATGGGATACGTGGCGATGCACTTCAATACGCGTCGGTACTGCCTCTCAGAGATAGCAATGTAGCAAAGGTTTATCGCACATTCCAGTAGAAGAAGCAACAGCAATAGGATACCCCATCATGAAATGCATCATAACTACCTCAGAAATGCCGTAAGTTGAAGAAATAATCTACGTAAACGTCAGGTTCTTGACGTGCTCGTTGACGTACATCGACACAAAGTCCGAGGTCGCGTACCACCCAGGCTTCCTCATCGAATCGCTAACGTGCACCCCGTTGATCGTCAAATTCTCGAACCGCACAAACTCGATCCCGCTCTCCCTATCATAGCCCGTCATGATAGCCGTGTTGGCATTGCTGCCCCTGTACGACAGATTCCTCACCGTGACGTTGGAGACCCCTCGCCCGGGCGAGGTGTTGTACTTTTGGTTGTACATGACCATCATCGTAATAACCTGCCCCATGCGAAAATCCTCAACCCTGACGTCGGAGATGAGCACGTCGCGGACGAGGTTGCTGTCTCCCGGGTTGATTGCGATGGCGCCCTGGTAGCCCATCTGATACTCCCGGTGGTCCATTATGTCCACGTTCTTGATAGTTATTCCGGACATGGTTTCAGGGTTGGCGGTGTTGCCATGCGTGCCGATGTTGATGGCGTGCGCCACATCGGCCCAGAGCGCCGAGTCGCGCAGCGTGATGTTCGCTGTGTCGCCGTACCAATCATTCCGGTGGTTGTACACCGCGAGGCAATCGTCCGAGTTGCGCAGGAACGCACCCTCGATGAGAACGTTTTCGCAGCTGTAGAGGTCTATGCCGTCGCCCCACTGCGCGGCGCTGATGGAACGGAAGTTCCGGATCGTGAGGTCTTGCGTCTCGGCGGCGTTGAGGCTGAAATGCCCTGGGTTCAGGACCGTTATGGACTCGATTTTTATCGAGTTGGCGCGCTGGACTGATATGGCGCCGCCTGGGCTGCGGTATAGGATGCCGTGGCCGCGGATGGAGGCTGATGTCGCGTTGTCGAGAGAGACTGCTGCGTTGAGGACGGCGCCTGGGGCGAGGTAGAGGGTTTGGTTAGATGTTATGTTCAGCGTTGAGGGGAGGGTGTGGTAGCCTGGACCGAAGTAGACAATGCCTGGGTCGTTTTCCGAGGGGGTGTCGGTGGGTATGCGGTTGGTGATGAGGTGCAGGACGTCAAAGACTGAGCTGGCTGTCTGGATGACGAGATCATTGGGTTCGGATAGGGTAAAGGTTAGAGTGTTTCCTTCGACAGAGGGTACAAACCCGTATGAGTCCGGGCGAATTCGGGGTGTGGTGATGTTGCCATTGTTGTATGTGACCGAGACCTCGACGGCTCCGTCAAAGTCGAATGTGGCCAGGGAGCTGGGATGGACCTTGGCCGAGCCGGTCGTGATGTTAATCTCGTGAAGGTTGGCGAGATATGCAGACACGGGCTTCCACTCGCCATCATCGCTCCGCACCTTGACGGCGTACGAGGTTGACTGTTTGACCTGCTCGGGGATGGGGTATGTCTGGACTTGGGCTCTCGCAACGCCCATCAAGACAGCCACCAGGACAATTGAAAAGAAGTGCATCTTGGCAAGGGGAGAAGAGTTGAGAGAACGAGGATGCTGATCATCAAAACAAACTTTAGGAAATCGTTTCGACATTCTACAACATCTTATACCATCAAGAGTTCGAGGTCGTCCCATGTCGGCCCCGACATCCCCGCATCTCCGGACGCCATCCGGCGCTTACCCCAAATTTTACCCCGCCAAAGCTTACCTTTTCCCCGAGAGCTTACCCGGTCCGACCGGCCTGCGGCCCGGAAGTCTTCCCGCGGCTGAAGTAGGGAACATCCCTTCCTCTTAGAGACACTAACATGACCCAAATCATGAGATATGGGTTGCACAGAGCTACAATTGGGGAAACGAGACGCATTGCCGAGACGGGTGTATTCAGTATGGCTAATTACTACAGCTTCCTCGTCAGACAAAAAGACCGCGCCTTATGCCAAAGATCCACCAAACGCACCTAAATCTAAACACAACGTCGAAAGGGTATATTCCAACGAAGAACAACTCCGCCTAGTAAACATACTCAAAGTTGGGGTTCTCCTTGTCCGTCATGTCCGTGAAGGCAGTAGAATTAAGCTCATCGGCAACATAATCGCCCCGGGCGCGCATCTCCTCGCGCAGCCGCTCCTTGCGCTTGTTCTCCCAGATGAAGGCGTAGCGGAAGACGAAGAAGAGCGCGAGCTCGATGCAGTTGGCGACTAGCAGCGAGCCGATGCCGAGGTGGTACGAGGGCGCCTGGTCGGCCTTGTAGAAGAAGGGGCTGGCGATGTTGCCGATGCAGGCGCCGAACCAGATCATGCCCGAGACGATCATCTTCTTGGACTGGCCGCCCGTGTTGGAGGTGATGAGGGAGAGGGAGATGACGAAGGAGGCTTGGTAGGAGCCGGTGAGGTAGCTGGGAGGGTCAGTGGGACGATCGATAAGGAGAGAGAAAGGTAGGGGCCTTACAAGCAAATCAGACGGCCGACGTAGGCGTCGGGAGGGGCCAGGAGGAAGCCCAGGGCGCCGCCGATGGTGGGCAGCATGAAGAGCGCGCAGACGAGGGTGCGGCTGTTGTTCGGCATGAACCTGTTCGCCAGCGCGCCCAGGCCGATCCAGATGACGACGAGCACGCCCTGCGGGATGCCCAGCAGCGCCGTCTGCAGGGTGTCGAAGCCGAGGCCCTTGATGACGAGGGTCGAGAAGTTGGAGATGCCGCCGTTGGGCACGTTCGAAACAAAACCCAGCAGTGTGAACAGCCAGGTCTTGTAGTCGAGGTAGGCCTCCTTGATCTGCGCCCAGTTGATCTTGCGCTGCTCGATGCCGGTTTGGTTGCGGCGCATGCGGGCAATCATGATGAGCTTCTCGTCGTGGGTGAAGCCCCAGATGGTGCGCGGGGAGTTGGGGAGCATGATGACGAGGACGATGGCCCAGGCGGCGCAGAAGGCGCCGACGATGAGGAACTCGTAGCGCCAGGACTGGAGGGCGCCCTTGATGTTGCCGATGCCGTAGCCTGTTGGCGGTGATTAGCGAATGCTTGCATTTTGGTTAATCCGAGGTTGCGATACGCACCGATGAGTCCACCACCGGCAACACCGATGCCGTTCCAGGCGTACCAAGCCGAAATTCTAGACGGCTGCTCGGATCTGGTGTAGTACATGGACGTGATGAGCATGAAAGCGGGGTCGGCAATAGCCTCGAAGGCACCGGAGGCTAGATTAAAAATCAGGAACAGTCGTTCTGTGGCCATCTAGATACTCAGGACGTACCGATTCGAAGACCGAGCAGGCCCGCAAAGTTCTTCACGGCAGCCTGGGCCATGAGCAGCGCACCCCACATGAAGATGTTGAACGAGAGATACCACGCGGGCTGGCAGCGCTGCATGATGAGGTTGGACGGGATGGCCCAGACGAGCCAGCCAAAGTAGAAACTGCTCGAGAGCCACGAGTACTCCTCGCCCTTGAGGTTCAGGCCCTCCTTGAGACCGAAGATGGCAGCGTAGGACCTGCGAAACCGAGCGTCAGCTGACGTACCCCCGTGAGGCGGTGTTGTAGTTGACGACTACTTACAGCGTCGTCTTGTCCACGTAGTAGAAGAAGTAGCAGATGCCGAGCAGGGGCAGGATGCGCATGTCGAGCTTGCGGAGCAGGCGCTTCTCGTCGGCCTGGTCGATGGATTCATCGTTGGGGTATCTGGCGAGGGCCTCGAGGTAGATCTCCGGATGCTGCTGCTGGACGTCCTCGGTCTCGACGTGGGGCTTGTGCAAGTCCTGCTCGACGTGCTCGACGTCGCTCAGGCGGCCCTTCGCATCGGCCGTCGTCGGAGTGTTGTCGGCCATGGTGGTTGTTCGGTGACGGGGGTGTTGTCGTGCCTGCTGCTCGTCTGGAGTGGTTGCTCTGGCTGGACGCTTCGAAACCGACCGTGAACAGGACGAGGTTCAGCAGGGACGAGGGGAGGTGGGATTCTTTCGTCTCAAGTACTTGATCGATCCTCCAGCGGATCCCATCCATGCGCTTGCGATATCCACAAACGAGCGGCCGGTACGCGTACTGGCAACTGGTACCGGTTCCTTGGTTCTCGGTCAACTCCCGTTCGGAGATCCTCGTGGCGTCGGCTAAGCATGTCTCGGCGGGCCAGGCAAGCTTTGGTGCCACCCACCGTCATTCTTTTATCTCCGGCTGGGCCACGATCCAGTCAGGATGACAGGATGATGGCTTTCTCGAGTCGCGCGCGCGTGGGGTGCGGGGAACGCACGAGTCTGGTAGGTAAGCCGGGATATCGGGCTTTATCGTCGGGAATTGAATCGTTAACAGAGTCGGATATTGATTCTGCCAGTGTGGCTGTCTATAGCAATTTGTCACTAACGAAGCCAGTTTCTTGGAGTCTTCCCAAGTTGACAAATCATAATCTTGGTGTTTTGGAGGCTGTAGACTCCATGGTCCATGTTAGCAACACCAGCCTTTCAGCTGCTTGTTATCCGACCTCAGCGTCACGATAGCCGCAGCCGTGAACCACACAAGTCCGGTATCGCGGGGTTCCGGCCGCTCTGCCAGTTGCTCCTCCGGTTTACTGCCCGTGGGGAAACGCTGGAACACTTCGGGGAAGGGCGCGGGGACAAGGGCGCGGGGGATTGTGGGCGCCAGCTCCACCTCGTGGCGGGGGACCCAAGGGACCATCCATGACACGACGATGCATCTGCGGCTTCTCACTGGTGGAACGTAATTTTCCGTCGGTCTCGTCTCGAGCCACGAACTGAGGCTCAAGGACGGGGGCATCGGCCCTTGGCAAGTGTGGAAGAAACGAAACGGGTCGTTCTCGCCTAACGTCAGCAGGTTGCAGAGCCGATGTCGCCTACGGATACCCAGGTATTAGAGCCGGGCGAGTTGCCAAACATGCCAGTAAAAGTCTGCAGCATGTTTTATTGTATGCAGAATACGTGGACGACGTGGACGACGTGGACGACGTGGACGACGTGGACGACGTGGACGACGTGGACGACAGCAACGACGGGGACGACGGGGACGAACGACGGAAACAGACGACAGCGGCCAAGGTGATGGACGACAAAGGCAGCAAACACGGTTCCCAATTAACCAATGTGTTCTGCTCGCTATTCGAAACATGCATGTACAAGTGTCAACCGCTGTGCCGTGGTGTGTTCGTGAGCCACTGACACGCTACTCGTGTCTCCAGCTACACGATCCGTGACGCGTCCCTACGACGCAATTGAGCTGCGACGGCTGTTGGAAGAAGAATATCGTACACAGCTTTCTGGGGGTGCAGCATCGTAGCAAGTGATGACATCGCCAGTCAGGAATATTCCAAGCAGCTCCGGGGTCTCCCACTCGAAAAGTTTTCTGCGATCGCAGAACAGGTCGATGGACTCGGGACTTGTGTTCATTGCAGCGGCGTGATGGGCTCTGAGTTGCCCAAACGTGGCCCAGGACTCCATTTCATACTCACTCTCCTCGTCGAAATCCGGGCGGGCATCTGACTCTGGGATGGGAACGTCAGCCAGAACTCCTATCCTGGATTAGACGTAGCTTACTAGTGATGACGGTGACGGTGTCTATTTCTGGAAACCTCACAAACAGGTGGGCATCGGCCTTTACGAAGATACTAAAGGTTTCTTCTGTGATCTCTACCATGTTGCCACTAACCTGGACTTTGACCATGAGGTCGACCGGGTTGCCGTGGCAGAAGGTTTGCCTGCATTTAGCGATCATGTCATCGTAGCTTGTCGGCAGAAGCATGGACACTAGACGTGTTTTGTGTACCAAAAGGACCCATTGCTGCGGTTTCGCATTCTTCCTTGAACGTCGACACCTAGGGTGGGTGCTTCTGTTGCTGGCCCTGCTGACCACACTCGGCCGTCTAGAGTGATGACGACTGATTGACGTTGGCCTCGGCTGGGGCTGGGGCGGGTAGCCGTTGGTGAATGGAACCTGGTTTTGCTGGTTTTGCTGGTTCTGCTCTGCAGTGTCGTTGTCTTTGGCGTGGGAATCCATAGTTTGATGACTGTTGATGGGGATGATTGATAATGGGGTCTTGTTGGAATGATGGTATCTCAAAGAAGTCCAAAAAGCGTTGTTGATGTTGTTGTTCTGGCCAGGTTTCTCGGATGTGGACAGATCCCGACCGACTTATGGGCACACCAGACTTGAATACGTACCGCGTGTGCTTTGCATAAGGTACCTGCATCTTGATGCTGCAAAAGAAGGAACGGCAGGGCTCAACAAGTATTTTGCTCATGACACAGGTCCATGTGAAGGGACGGGACGAGGACCTGGACAATTTGGGCAGGTAGGTACCGTACCAAAGGCAGGAGAAAGGGGCCAGGACGTCACTGCTGCAGGTTCGAGAGCGATATTGAGTAGGCACTTAGGAAGATAGGCCCTAGTATCAAATTCGGAGCCAGGCTAGATAGGATACGTACGATTTTAAGCACATGTGCATCATGTCATGTTCAAGTCACATAGCACACCTGAAGCTCCCCGGCTAGAATCATTCACCTCTCTTGCTTCCTTCTGGCGTCCGATCTCAAAAGCGTCACCTCTCCGGTCTTGCCCTCAAGAGCGTTGTTGCCGCCGTTTTCCAGCCTGGTGAGCGCAGAACCCAGCCCAGTCGCTTTCCACTCTACAAAGCTCATGTCAGCCAGAACTCATTCCCCCAAGATTACAGAGTCAGGGGTAGGAGCAAAAGGACAGAGAGAGAGAAGGAGAAGGACTACGAAGGAAAGAATAGGGAAGGACGACGGGGAGGGAAGACATAGACAGGGACAGGGAAGGAGGACAGAGACGGAGACGGAGACGGAAGGCAGAGAAGTAAGGCAGAGAAGGGGAAGGAGGATAGGGAAGGAATACAGTGACGGAAGGAATGGAATGAAAGCAGGAAAGCATAGATAGGGAGGCAAGATCCACAATGAGAGAAGAGAAGAGGAAGACAAGAACAAAATCAACAAACACAAACTCACCACGCGCCCTCCACGCCGGAACCCTCGCTTCAATCATCTTGTCAATCTCCTCCAGCAACCGGTTCGTCATCTCCGGCACCTACAAAAACACCAACACCAAAAACACGCACGAGATGCACCCGTACACCAACCCTACTTTCGCGCCCAGGTTCGCATACCCGGCTGGATCAGATACGGCAGCGTAAACATGACGAGGAAGTTGCATGCATTGACCACGCTCCAGGGCAGCATGACCGACTTGTCGCGGAGGCTGGTGTGTGGTAGCTCCGACTTAACGACTTGCATCATGGCAGAATTGCAGCAACTAGCAAGCTTTGCCCCCAATAGCAAGAAGGTGAAAGAGCTCACGTTTACCCGAAGCCAATCATGTGAAACACGGGAAACACAATCGTCATCGCAAGCAGGACCTTATCCTGCACCCCATCCCGCCTCTTCATCGTTCCCAGGCCGCCCATGATCATAAGTGAGCCAAGCATCATGCTCCCAACGACGAGACACATGCGCCGCCGCCCGATGCGCTCCACAAAGACGACGACGAAGACGCACGCACCCACGATGAGCCCGCGCTTGATCATCGTTGCTGCGAAGGGGTCCATGATGTTGAGCGCTTTAGGAATACAGCGCCGCTGGGACGTGTGTGTTAGTATCCGACGGTTCGAGTCAAGTTCGTTTGCTTACTAGGTGCTCGCGAACGCCTGGCCGGTGAGCCGCGTCGACGCCGCAGCCATCATACCAACAAGCGTGCGGCGCTTTCCAAACCCTCATCGTCAGCGAGGATGCGCTGACGAGGGACCCGATGAGAAATGCCGATGCCGTATGTGATGAGCGGGAAGGAGTTTAGATACGCCAGCCGCGGGGCCGAGATGAAGAACTTGCCCGTTTGCGGGTTTTGCTCCCCGAATTGTTTCTCGTAGTCTGGGGGCGTGGAACAGGATCAGCTAGGGAAGGCTGTGAGTGAATGGAGACGTACGGTTCATGGCCTGAACGGTCGCTAAGACGGCCGTGTCGAAGCCAAAGGTGAAGACGCTGAACAGGAGGACGAACATGGCGCCGATGAGGTTCGAGGTGACGTGCTTCGTCACCTGGACGTTGTGGTCCCGCAGATACTTTAGCACCATTTTCGATGCTTGGGCAGTTTCAGTGATCAAGAGGGCCAGAGTGTTGTTAAGTGTATGCTCTAAGGCCTATCTAAGCAGCAGTATCTTCCTCCCAGACCATCGGGCTTTATATAACACGCATAACATAAACATCTTGGCCCGGACAAGCCCTTCAACCTGGCTTAGACGGACCACCACATCGCCGGCCTGGGTCAGCTGGCTGAAGCGATGCCGCGGTACAAGGACCCGAGCTTCTTCAAGTACAAGCCGGGCTACGAGAGATACCTCAAATTCCGTGTGGCCGCGTTGGCCGAGATCTTGAAGGCCGGGGGGTACCATACCATCCTGAGCGGCAAGTGGTAAGTCTCGGAGCGTGGTGGTTCCTGCACGTTTGGAGAAGTTAGAGAAAGTTTTGTAAAGAGTACTAATGGCCCATATTTCAGGCATCTTGGGATGAAGAAGGAACACTCACCTCACGCCCGAGGTTTCGAAAAGGTCTTCGCCTTCCTCAAGGGCCGGACCGAGAAGGACAAGGAGAAACCATTCTTTGCGTACCTGTCGTACCTTGCCCCTCACTGGCCCCTACAAGCACCCAAGGAGAATTGGCAAAAGTACACTGGCCAGTACGACGACGGACCCGACATAGAGAGTGCGGCGTCTGAAGGACCTGGGTCTAGTTCCCGAAGACGTCGTGCCGGCTCAACCCGAGGGCTGGAATATCGACACCAAGTGGGAAGACCTGACCGATCAGGAACGCGCAGAGTCGGCGCGCAAGATGGAGGTCTACTCGGGAATGGTTGATGCCATGGACGAGGGGATCGGACAGGTCATCGACCACCTCGAATCGACGGGTGAGCTCGACAACACCTTTGTGCTCTTCATGTCCGACAACGGAGCAGAGGGCGTCATGCTCGAAGCGCTGCCCGTCATGGGTACCAAGTCGAGCATGGCCGATGTGATCAACACTTTCTACGACAACAGCCTCGACAACATCGGTTCTAAGTCGTCGTTTACTTGGTACGGGCCGCACTGGGTCTCGGCAGCGACGTGATAGGACACTTGCAGCGCTAGAGCAGCGGAGAGCAAATCCATGTCTTTGAGGGCGTAGACACTGACAGGCGAGAAGCTCGGCGTGAGGTGTGGTGGAAGGCCGGCATGCCACAGGTCGAGCTCGTCGATCAAGCGGCCAAAGTCCGAACTGGGGGTGTATAGAGCCTCTGCCGGCAAGGTCTGTCTGATCAGGCTGGCCACTTGTCAGTCATGGAGATAGACTTGACGGCGGGTAGAGAACGTACGTCGGTCAACGCTGGAAGGTTGCCGATGACGGGCTTCGACTTCTCCTTGAGCTTCTCGTTGAGATGACCTTTCCCTTGCAGGCTGAACACGGCCATCCACGGGCACTTTGAGTCTGCCACTCGAGTAGACGCATTCCACATCGCGAGACACGCATCGATCGCAAGCTGGCAGCGACTTGGAGCACCTTGACTTGGATCTGGCGCAGGCCCGGCACGACCCCGACTCCCGCCTTTCGAGGCCAGCCTCACGGCAGACGCTCTCTACGAGCGGCCTAAGACCCTTGCGGGACACGTTTGCCGACGTCGCGTCGTAACCAGGGCACTGCTGCCCGCACGCCGAGCTGGCCGCAAGCTTTGCATCTGGGGCTCGTCCCGTCACATCGAATCTTGCGGAACCTGCAGACGAAACAGGCTGTGGAGCGGTTGCTAGCAATGCTGAAAGAGTTCTTCGCGGAGGCGGGATACTGATCTTGGTTTGGTGCGGTAGCAGACAGGAGGTATTCCAAGGCGACCTGACGCAACTTGGAGGTTGGCAGGTGGTCGAGTCGCTGCTGCTGAGGGTCACGTGGTAGCCTCCACTGTTCCTGTGCAGTGTATGTATCAATGTCTGGATTAGTCATCGCGCTTCTCGGTTCTGTCTCGGGCGGTGAGTGCCCGGTGACGGGACCGGGAGGCCGGATTAATCGGAACAAGAGGCAAGAGCATCCCCACGATACCTATGCGTCTGCCGACAACAAAAGTGATAGCATTTGGAAAGTTCCATATAAGGTAGGTTCCTACGGGCTCAGGTACATACATATCTAGGTACAGTGTACCTCTGGAGCCCCCTCTACTTTGACTGGGTACCGAGGCTACTTACCTAAGTGGTATCAGATCCACGCCCCTTAAATCAGCCTCCTTGACGCAACAGGAAACGAAGAAATCGCCCCCTTAACCGGTCTCCTCGACGCAACAGGTAACGGAGAGATCGAGCCACCGAACGCCGCTGCCCACGAGTCCTCGAACGGCGTCGGGCTCTGCGATTCCGGGTACCAACGCTGATCAACAAACGCCGCCGCCCGAGATTCCTCAAGAAGCCTTGGACTCTACGCTTCCGGGTACCAACGCCGATCAACAAACCGACTCGTACCCGAGTCCAAGCCCAGAGGAATCATCGTCAAACACACACGATCTTACAGAAGCCAACGCCAATCAAGAAACTGACTCGGACCCGAGTCCAAGGCCGCAAGTGTCATCATCAAATACAGACGGTTCTGATGAAGAAATGGACTTCGACCCGAGTCCAACCCTGCAGGCATCATCATCAAATCCACACAATTCTACAGAAGCCGACACTAATCAAGGAATGGACTTGGACCCCAGTCCACCCCCACAGGCATCATCGTCAAGCCCACAGCCACAGCACCCAGTCATACATCCGTCTGCGATCCAGCACTGAACATGCGAGGCGCTCGTGGGCTTTTATACACAATGGATTTCCATAGGTCATTCTGCTTAGTCTGATGGATGAAACAAGAATTTTACCCGAGGCTCGAAAGCTCCAGGACGAGATGATTGCCAGTCTTTTCGACGGAGACAACAGGGAAGACCCATCTGGTCACCACGGTGGCCCAAGTCACATTTTAGAATCCCTCAAGAAGATCTTGAAATCCGTTCGAACCCTCCAAAGTCTGACATAGGCCGACATCGATTCACAGCGTAACAACTCGGGACCTAGCGCCAGTCATTAGGCGTCGTCTAGTTCTACAGTCCATGCCAGCGTGGATGGCCACGTTGACAACCAAGTCTCCACGACAACGGAGCAGAAGAGGTACTTTTCAATTTACAGGTCTACGTGACCAGACTGAAGCTAATTTATTTGGCAGCTTCTGGGACAACTACTCAGCGAAAATGACTATTCTGGCCGACATCGACCTTTCCACACCGGGCGCCTTCGACTACATTATGTCCAACGCTTCCAGTGACAGCGCATCTTCCCTTCTTGGCCCTTTCTGAGCCACGAACTATGACACTCTTTCATAGATAAAATGCAATTGCATGATCTAGTGCCGCTGAGTTCCAACTGGTGAAGCTCACCTCGTCTACGTGAATCCAAGAATTGCCACTTTTGCAGCACCTTTTCTTGGACATCGAGAGAGAAAGACTCCTTAGAGACTGGTGGAGATGGGGAAAAGCTTAGCGAATGACTAGTACACAGTATCTCTACATCATGACCGTCGTCGGGATGCTTTCAAACCCCGCAGTAGGGATCCAGATCTGCAAAGAGTTGGTCCCAGCCGAATGCCGTCGAGCCGTCGCCGATGATGCCATCCCAGAGCCCGTCCAGACTGGTCTCGGTGTTGTTGTTGAGCATCCAAGCGTAGTCCGCAGTCGATTCCCCTTCCTCGGCTGTGTCTCTGCCTCTGTCTGTCTCCACCTTGGGATCTGGAAGACCAGGAGCCTTGTCAGCGTCGTCCGATACAACGACCTCGTCGAGACCCTGGACGCGATACCGCCGCAGGACCCCGACGAGATTCTGGACCAGTCGCGCCGCGACGGCGGACTCCTCCCCAAAGGCAGCCAGCGCGCCGCAAGCCTCGGCGACCTCGGCGTGCGTCTCTGTCGTCGCGTCGACTGCTGCGCCACCCGCTTCTGGAGCAACGGCCTCCCGTCCTGTGTCGTGCCCCGCGTTCAGCGCCAGGATGGTGCACGCCATGAACATGTGCCCAACGACGCAGCCCAGCCGACAGCCCATCCTATCACCGCGGGAAGGTTCTCTAGCCTGTGAGCCGCGGAGTATGCGCAGCGCCACAGAGAGGACCACCCGCGCCGAGGTTAGGCAGGTATCACGCGACGACCGGCAGGCCGCGTCATCGTCGTCGCGAAGGAGGAACGGGCGGTGCAGCCTTGCGCGGCGGGAGTGGAAGCCTAGGAGTACGACGTCCCGTTGTAGGGCGAAATGCCGCGGTGCATCAGCCGGCAAGGGACCCTCTGGGCGGAGGAAGGGCGGGAAGGACGCGAGGGCGTCAGCGAAGAGGAGGTCTAGGGTGGTGACTTTGTCGAGATCTGTTATCTCGGCTTCTGGGCTTTGAGGGTCGCGGGCGTCGATTATACGGCGGGCTATGTCTGCTAGCTGGATTCGTCTTATGAAGCATGCTGTTGTTGTCAGTTTGGACGGCGGGTGGTTGAGGAATTCGTCTGCGAGGCTTGCTTCGTCGTCGTTTATGTTCCGGGGTTGGTTGACGTTCATGTGCCGAGGGTGGATGGCGTATGTGCCGTCGATGGGGCCGCCCATCAGACCTAGCATCCTGTCGATATGGTTAGCTGGATTAATTGAGGAAGTTGAGGGGGTTGGGATATCAGTCCGTGGAGACGATGTGCCACCACACGCGCCTCTTGATCTCCCTCGTGGGGACGTCATCGCGGCTTTCGAAGGCCGGGCTGTCGATGAGATGTAGACACCCTTCCTTCGCAGCAGATAAGGAGCACGAGTGAAGGAAGCGGAAGCGAGCCGAGCAGCCTTCGAAGTTGTACATCAGATAGGCCAGGATGGAGCGGGCCTGGACCTCAGCGAGGCGGCCGCCGGACGCCGGGGGCGGCTGCGCAGGGTTGAGCGCGGCGAGGGCCGAGCGGAACCACGACATGGCCGTCCGCGTGGCGTCGTCGGCGGAGGCGAAGATTTGATGCGCCTCGGAGCCCTCTGCGTAGAAGAAGGCGCTTGTGCCTGCTATGGCGAGGATCAGGGCGGCGTGGGACTGGTCGGGCGGTTCTGAGCCAAGGGAGAGGGAGGCGTAGAAGGACTCGATGAGGGCGCTGGTGGCGGGGACGTGGAGTATGGGGAGGATGTGGAAGAGGTTGGTTACGAAGTCGCGGAGGAGGGCGCGGGCTTCGGAGAGGGTCATGAGCCAGGTTATTGTCGGGCGGGTGTCTTGGTCTGATTGGGGAGTTAGACCTGGGGTTGTGGCGGTGGTTGTCGGGGTCTTTGGGAAGTTGGCTACGCGGGCGACGTGGTAGTCCATCTTTGCATGAGGCAGGGTGACCTGTGTCGTGGAGTTAGTTGAGGTTTTCTTTCTGCGTGAGTTGGGGGGTCATGTACGTTGAGACCATGGCGGGTGAAAGTCGAGTCGAGGAATTTGGCCGTCTGTTGTCTTTCGCTATCGACTGCTGGTCGCCGGGACGATAGCTGCGACGATGCGTACGATTCGTCTTCTTCGACGGATTGGCGATCGTGGTGGGCGAGGGAGTCCGGGATCAGGCCGGTCGACGTTGAGACCGGGGCCGGGTCCGGAGATTCTCGGCCCGACAGGCCGGCTCCGGATCCGAAGACGGCGTCTTCCAACCTTCGAAGCCGGCCGAGGATAGAGTCGTCGGTACCCGGGACGGAAGCGGGCACGGGCGCGGGGGTCCTTTCTCTACGTCAGTCTTGCTTAGCCAGGCTCCATGAATCTCATCTCGGTTACCTCTGCTGCGCAACCCCTTTCTGGGGAGGCGGTTGGCCGGTGCAGGACAGTCCGCGTACGACGCAGCTGGAGCAGGGTACTCCGCGGTCGCACTTGAGCTTCTTCTTGCGGCACGAGTCGCACGAGACCTGCGGCTGTCGGCGGCGCTTCTGGGGTCCTTCGGGGCTCTGAGGGGTAATTCGCTTCATTGCTCCGGTTCCTGTTGTATGAGCGTGTTTGGAACGATCTTGGTTGTGTTGATGGGACGTCGAAGGCTGTCGTTTAGGGGCTGACGTCCGCGGACGATCCGCGGATATTCCCGTTAGTGTGCGCGGATTATCCGCGGCGCTGACCTTGGCTTACGCCTGGGTTGTCATCAAGGCTGGTTATAAGGGAACGACATGGATTGGAGAAAAGAAGAGTCGTTTTTCAAACTGATTCTAGTTATAAATTCGGCTGAGCTGTGTGGTGGTTTCAATACCAACGAGACATCACTCGGAACTCACGATGCAGCTGCATCAACTTCAACCGCCCGCGGGCCATGATAGGTACGTCGAATTCTCTGAATGACAAGCGGACATAAGACTAACGACAACGGCAACGTTCTTCGGTCTTCAGTTTCCGCTCCTGGGTCGCCGTCTTCGGTGCATCTCTGGCCCTCTTCTGCACAGTCGGGTTCCTCAACGCCTTTGGCGTCTTCCAAGAGCACTACCAGACGTCCCTCGGCAAGTCCGAGTCGGACGTCTCGTGGATTGGCTCCGTCTCCATCTTTGTGTTGTATCTCGGGGCGCCGGTGTCTGGTATTCTATGCGATCGCCTCGGTCCTACGGTAATCACCCTCTGCCAACACATACTTCTCTTCATCTGACACCTCTTCTTCAGCTCCTGCTCTGCATCGGCAGCGTCGGGCAGCTCCTCGCCCTATTCATGACGTCGCTCTGCACCGAGTACTATCAGGTCTTTCTAACTCAGAGCGTCCTACTCGGCGTGAGCATGTCGCTCATCTTCTGCCCCCCGGTCGCCGTCGTGTCCCGCCGCATGCCGCACCGCCGCGGCCTCGCTCTCGGGCTCGTTATTGGAGGTTCGTCTGTCGGCGGTATCGTCTGGCCCATCGTGCTCGAGCAGCTCCTCAACCGGGGCGGCCTGGGCCTCGGCTGGGCCATGCGCGTCGTCGCTTTCGCTATGGTGCCTCTTCTGGTCGTTGCCTGTCTCACTGTCGTTGACGCTCCGGCCGTCCCTCCAAGAAGGCCCGGTCCTGAAGCCGGCGACGACAAGAGCACACCACCGCCTCTGCTCGAAGAGTCACTGGCTGAAGACAAATCGGCAGATAGATCATTGCTGAAGAATAAGACCTTCATCGTTCTGTGCGGTGGACTCGCGGTTGGCTACTTTGGCCTCCTCACACCGCTCTTCTATGTATCGGCGTACGGAGTCGAGCGCGGCTTGAGCCCGTCGGCCGCTTTCTACCTTCTCTCGGGGCTCAACGCTGCCTCGTTCCTTGGGCGGGTGCTCCCAGGCGTGCTTGCTGACAGGTACGGGCACTTCAACCTTTGCGCCGCGGCGACGCTGTGCGCCGGGATTGTGGGATTCTGCTGGACCGGGGCGACATCGCTTGCCGGCCTCGTCACTTGGAGTTTGGCGTATGGATTCTGTTCTGGCGTAAGTTCTTCCTCCCGCAGCCTTGGAAGTCCAGGTAACTGGTTGTATGATGTCCAAAGGCTGACGAGAAATGGAAAGGGCGTGATGAGCTTGCAGAGCGCGTGCGTTGGTGAGGTCGCGCCCGCGGGCAGGCAGGGCATGGCCATGGGCGTTATGATGGGCTCCATTGCCATTACGTGAGTCGTCGACAAGGATCTACCGAGATAGCTGCTGACGATTTCGACAGAGCACTCGTGGGCCCGCCCATTAGCGGTCAAATTCTCGGCCGTTTTGAATACCTCGCGCTGTCTGCGTGGACCGGCGCGACTCTGGTACTCGGCGCAGTGATTCTTGCGGCAGCTAGGTTCCGGCTGGATAGGGGGATTTTGGCGGTTGTCTAGGAAGTCCTCAGAACATCAAGAGGGTGTTGATGTCGTAATTGATGACCGGCTCAATCTTAACTCAAACTTGTAATGACGAACCGAAACTAGCCGTAAACCTATGATGTAACGATGATTTCTTCACTGAGTTGGATACGCGGACTTTGAGGCCGCGAATGGGGATAAGCTTACATGTAATTATGGGGGGATACGCGTACGGATGCAAGATGCCGACGTTCCATACGGGTGGCGGCATGGTGCATTTCAATGCAACTATGAAAGACTAGGTAGGGGGGCTCTATAATCAGGATCTTCGTCTGAACGTTGCGTCGACTACGGCTCATGTTGTTCCAGTATAGACAGAGGCTGTAGACACCATAGGAATGTCTGGAGAACCGCATAACGAGGATTCATGATGTCTGCGGACAGTCACGTCGTGGCCTCCCTCTCAACGGCACAGAGTTCTAGCAGCAATTCTGCCCACGGCTCAGTTCTTTCTGTGGGCTGGTGCCCCGAAGCCGACCTTCGCCAACTCAGTCCCAATAAATCCGGTTAACTGTTTGCTTTGCTGATTCGGCCATTCTCCACAGATGTCATCGTTTGATAGACGTCAATATTTCTCCTATCTTCTTTCTAAAAGGGAAAAAATAACCTCGTATGAAGGGATCTTGATACGAAGCAGCACATGAAGCCTGCTAAAGCCCATGCGGGGGTTCCCTGTCGCAATCTATCTGGAGCTTCGCTTCGCGCAAGACGTAAGCGCCGCCCTCGCGGTCCAGATGGGGCCTTTCAGGAGGCTCGCTACGCATCGACCGGGTCCGAGGTTTCGAAACGGCTGGCCACGGTGTGCTTGGGCTATGCGATCATGCGATGGGGATCATAACGCGTCGATCTTTTGGGGATCTTAAGAAGATCACGAGAAAGATGGGATGAAGTCGGTGATGCTGCGATTGATCTTACCGGGTCTCGAAAACTGTATCCTTTCGCAAAGACGACATTTCAAGGAATCAATATGTTGAAGCGACACTTCAGCTCAAGATACAGAGATGCGGCAAAGTTAACTAGAAATAAGCTTGGCGGGGAGCCGTGATCCGACCCTGGTGTTCTCGCATGTCTTTAACGAACACGCCGCCGGCCCTTGCAAATTACGCAGGAGGTTGTACTGGCGCTTTGCCGCCAACTAGCATTTTGTTCCCTCCCCCCAGTTGTTCCGACGAGAAGAGGCTGTGGCTCTCTACGGGCGAGGATCTTGTCCTGATTTACGCTATTTGTCCCCCGTACACTGCACCCGTGATCTTGAGTCAACCCACCTAATGCAAGTCAAGATAGCAGCTGCTAGACTTCACAGCGTACGGCCTCTTTTCGATGACTCGATGTTGAGCTGTAAAATTGAGGAAACGCAGGCAACACATTGTTCAACTGATAATAACATGCAGCCCCAGCGGCTGCGTCGTCTCTCAGACCATCCGAAGTGCGCACTGCCACCACCGCGACCTGTGCGAGGGGAGAACGATTGCTAAGCGCTGGCTTTCCCGTGCGAGCCGCCTTGGTGTTGTAAGAGAGGGAGTCCCGAGTCCGAGAGATACTCTAATAGGAACTTTGGCCCTGGGCGGGCTGCAGGGGCTAATGCACGGAATTCAGTTGGCCAGACTGAAAATGGCATCGAGGGCCCACCACTGGAGAACAAACAGAGTATAATGTCCGTTCCCGAGACCTTCTTGGCGGTTCCAGCAAGACAAACACGGTATCGCTGCTTGTCAGATTGATTAAGGGGGCCAGATCCATGGACAACCTACGCGACACAGCACGTACTGGCCCATACTCGGTCGATGTGTGGTCTTGATGTCTCGCGGAGCAGTCCGACTCACTCTGCCTTTTCTCATTGTTTTCCAATCAATCCCGAGCTGCCATCGCATCAATTGTGGTTTGCGCAGGGCAATATTCTCCGCTGCCTCCCCCGGCTGTCCCCACTCGGAATGATCCTCGGCGGGTCCGTACTCCACGGAAGCGCGAAACTTGGACGGAGATTAATTAGGGGAAGGGGGTTGGCCATGCTTTTGGCTCAACTCACATATTTCTCTTGAGTGTGCATGTCGAGGCAATAGCATGAAGACGCTGATGAGGTTCTACTTAAGGTGAAATCCCGCCGGCATCTCGTCACGATTCTTCTCTGGTCTCCGTCTCTGTTGTTGCTGTCCATCATTCCATTCGTTCATTTAGGTTGACCCTAGGCCTCCGTTCTCTCGCTTTTCTTCTAATCAACGTTCTTTTCCAACACTCACACAAACACCAACGACACAGGATGTCTTCTACCATTCTCTTTGCCACCGGCCTCCTCGCCGGCGTGGCCCAGGCCTACACCCAGGTCAACGTCGCCACCCCCTTCATGACCAAGAACATCGACCCCATCGTCTTCCCGGGCCAGTACGACAAGTCCCACCTGCACTCCTTCTTCGGCTCCGACGCCGTGACGGTCAGCACCAAGACGAGCGCCGAGCTCCAGAAGGGCTGCACCAACGCCGAGAACCCCAACGACCTGTCCGTCTACTGGATCCCGACGCCCCTGTACACCACGGACGGCGGCAAGACGTACGAGCCCATGCCCGTCTCGCGCTTCAGCGCCTACTACAACCTCGGCGAGACGCCCGCCGAGGTCGCCATCCCGCAGAACCTGCAGATGGTCGCCGGCGACGCGACCGCCATGACCAAGGATAAGATGCCCGCCGAGGCACAGGCCACCTGGGCCTGCGAGAACGGCGGCGGCGGCGCGCTCGACGAGAATGGGTTCCCCAGCGAGACGTGCGGCACGCACCTGCAGCAGCTGCTGTACTTCCCGCAGTGCGTCAACACGGAGACGCTCGAGACGGGGTACAAGGACAAGCGGGGCGGCAAGTGCCCCTCCGGCATGAAGTCGATGCCGCAGCTGCGGTTCAGCATCCGCTACGACCTGCGCAAGGTGCTGCCCAACGGGTGGAAGGGCGGCGCGCCGTTCAAGCTCGCCTGCGGCCCTGCGTGGTGCTCGCACGGCGACTTCATCAACGGCTGGACCGAGGACGCGGCGCAGAACATGATCGCCACGACGCAGGAGAAGATGAAGTTCTCGGGCGTCAGCGGCAAGCTCGGTGACTACAAGGCCGGCACGACCTGCAAGGCTACCGACGCCGACCCCTCGCGCGGCACCAGCGACTACGCTGAGAGCGTCAAGGCTATGAGCAAGCGTGAGGTCGAGACCTGGGGATGGCAGTCCAAGTCCCGCTTCATCTGAGGATGAGGAGGGCTGAGATGGGATTCGCGGCGGAGAGTATATACTGCAAACACGGCAAACACCACATCAATTCTTTGTATCATAGTTCGGAGGCGAGGGCTCTCTCCCGGGTTGACTTCAACCGGGGAGTGTCGGCAAGACGGGTCATAATTCGGACCCGGCCGAGCCAGCCTACCCAATTGTACATCCAAAACTTCTTTCAAGCACATAACAAAAGAAACACAATGAGAATCATGTCATTGATCTGACATCATACAAACTTTCGGTTCCATGGATGCTGTTGCTCTCTTGGGAAAACGTCAAGTCATGACGGGTTGCGGTAGCAGATACATGATCCATGCCGGGGTGCTGCTAGGGGTCGAGACATGAGATAGAGAGGCCCCAAAAATAGCGGTTAGGGCTGGCGCCATGTAAAGTGGTCGGTATGAGATCAAATTGATGGAAGAGACAATCTGAGAGCATACCAAGTGAGATGCGGCTTAGGAATTGGCCGGCAAAGTGCACCTGCGGATGATGCGATGAGATCATGGCTGTCAGTGAGCGTCACCGGGATGATGATGAGGGCAGTCTGAAAAGGTGAAAAGGGGTCGCAATGAGTGGAGAATGCAGGAAAATTCTCCAATTCTCCGACTTGAACGATCGGACAGGGGTCAGGGACCCGGGCATTGGTGACCCTCCCAGACATCGACCGGGCCCCACATGCCGGGAGACATCTTCGGATTATCACGGGCCGAAAACCCCAGTCTCGGGCTTATCTCATCGCCGAACCTCGGAGTGGCTGTCCTTGGCCGCTTAAAGAGCGGCTGTGGCTTGCGCCCTCCTCGATGTGGCTTCCCAAATTAACGAAAAAGTTTCCTCTCAGAAATGTCTACACGCTGGTCTCAGTGACTGCTGACGACACGCTCAAACCGTTTTTCAACGGACCCCTTCCTTTCATGTCATTCGTTTCATCCACAATGCATTAATTCTCAGTCATTTTCATCCCTTTCCTCTTTAGTTCTCTTAGTGCCCTCTCCAGCCCGGGGTCTTCTCCCACCCCACGGCATCAGACCACAACCCGCCTGAGCCCCGATCCTCCCTCCAACCCTCGGCACCCCTGCCGGGGGACCTCCCGGACCTTATTCGGGGCCTAACTGACCTGAGCACCGAAGACATGTCGCAAGGATTCCACATCGCCGGCGCGAGCCACGCGCTCCTGGACCCGTGGTCCCATGGCGCCGGCATCCTGCGGGACGTCTTCTCCCGCTGGTCCGAGCTCGACATCACCCAAATCGGCTCTCTGATCGCCATCGCCGGCACCCTCCCTACCGCCTGGCGCTTCCTCCACCGCGCCTGGCACGAGGTCGCTGGCTGCGTGCGCCGCTTCTTCCTCGCCTCCGTCACCATCCCCGGCGGCGATCCCGTCAACCGCAGCGTCGTGAAATGGGTCCTTGCCCATCGGCCCCGCCACCACCGCTCCTTCACCGGCCGTACCGAGGTTGGCCGAACCGGCCCCGGAGCTGTTCCGGACCGTGCCGCCGCTCTTAAGAAGACTCGCCATGCCATTCAGTACTCCCCTCACTGGGACTCGCGCTGGATCTGGTTCGACGGCTCCTTGATCGTCCTCGAGCGCGCTGTCGCTGACTACTCCTCCGCCCTGTCTGACCCGTCCTACGACGGCGTCGGCGGCGAGGAGCTCACCGTCAGCTGCCTCGGCTGGTCCGCCAACCCCGTCCGCCGCTTCATCGACGCTTGCCGCGAGCACGCAGACCGCCAGACGCAGTACTTCGTCATCATCTACGCCCGGGACCGGTACGGCCTCGCCTGGAAACCCAAGGCCCGGAAACCCCTGCGCCGCCTCGAGACGGTGCACTTCGACGCGGACGCGAAGCGGGAGCTCCTTACTGACATCGCCAACTACCTCGACCCTCGGACACAAGCCCGCTATCA
Source organism: Colletotrichum sojae (assembly GCA_014235955.1). Taxonomy (NCBI): domain Eukaryota; kingdom Fungi; phylum Ascomycota; class Sordariomycetes; order Glomerellales; family Glomerellaceae; genus Colletotrichum; species Colletotrichum sojae. Next base: position 10,824 of record WIGN01000304.1, on the reverse strand, counting down.
GAGCCGCAGCATGCCATACCGCCGGGGCTATCTCTTCTACGGACCCCCTGGGACGGGGAAGTCGTCGCTTTCCGTCGCCATTGCTGGCGAGTTTGGGCTTGATCTATACGAGGTCAAGATCCCCAGCGTTGCCACCGATGCCGACCTGGAGCAGATGTTCCAGGAGATCCCGCCGCGGTGCGTTGTCCTTCTCGAGGATATTGATGCTGTATGGGTTGACCGGTCAGCTAGCGCGGCGTCGCCCGGCGGGAGCACTGACGGCCGCGCGCACTCGCACGAGGGGAACCAGGTGCCCAACTGCACCTTATCAGGGTTGTTGAACGTCCTTGACGGCGTCGGATCGCAGGAGGGCCGGATCGTCATCATGACGACTAACAGGCCTGAGAGACTCGACGCCGCGCTCGTGAGGCCCGGTCGTGTTGATATGAAGGTCCTTCTCGGCAACATCAGCCGCGAGTCTGCTGGGGACATGTTCGTGCGCATGTTCTCTCCGGAACTGGGTGCTGCGTCAGATCTCAGTATCGAAGAGGTGCGAGAGCTCGCAGCGCAATTTGCCAGCAAGGTGCCGGACAACACATTTACGCCGTCGTTGCTGCAGGGCTTCTTCCAGCTGCACCTCGACAGCCCCCGGGACGCCGTCGATAGCATCGGCGCTTGGGTCGAGAAGGAGCTTGCCCGAGCCCCGTATAGAGAGTTTGAGTTTCTCGATGTGAACGGGAAGGCATGATGTAGAGCCTTGCTGTAATACTTCTGTACACTAGACTTGTTTTCTTTTCCTAGTCGCTGTATCATGTGGGAGAGGCGCAACAACTAGAAGCTTCTAGCTTTCGAGTTTCATGACTTTTATATGTATCATAAAACTGCGTTCCCCTTTAAATAGCCAAAATTTCCTTGTCATGTCCACGCGAGGTCAACAGCCCGCAATACCTCACAGTTTACTACCTGTTTGACATTGTACTTTACTAAGTTGACCCAGGGATGTTCTGGTTTCGATGACTTTTGCGCCCTTCCGGTATTGGAGACAGTACTTGGCCGCTGGCTTGTAAGACGAGTTCGGAAACTCAAAGACGAGGAAGCTCGAAAAATGGCTTCTGTTACAGCAATGAATCTTTTGGTAGGAAACATAGCACTTGGTTGTGAAAGACTGCGATAAGCACTCTGTAGATCAGGTATCACGTAAGGGGCATCAGCCAAACCGTGACATGGCCGTAACAGCTTATCAGAATTCTCACGAAACCCTTATAACATGTCCTTGGGAAGTCTCTCCGAGAACGATAGATCAAAAATAACAGCGCATTTGCAGGGCACAGCTGGCAGGGCGAGAACCCAAAGCATGCGACAACCTAGAACCCGATGCTGCCTTGCAACCCCGGCGGCGATATCTCGGTACGCCCCAGCGGCATCCGATCCAGGCTCTTACTCCGCTCCGGTTCTGACAAGGACAATCTGGGGACCAACCGGCGTCTCAGTGCGTTGACAAGCACCGGTTTCCCCTGCGATCTATCACTTCGTTACCGATCCAGGGGCGACGAAAGCTTGGCGTCCGATGCGGCCACATGGTCTCAGAAGAGCCGCTCCACGAAGACGAGCTGTGTTACGACCTCACTCGACCAACGACCAGGTCGGCTATTGGCAGATCCTTTGGCAAACAACTTTGGCAGTTTTTAAAATTGATCGTCCTCATCATCGATTCAACGTTACTAAAATCTGCCCCAACACAAGCAAAGCATCCTCTTGCCCAAGGGCACACGGATCTCGGGCTGAACTGGGGTTCCGAGATTCACTCCTCCCCCTGGGCCTTCGAAACAAAGCGGGCGTGCTCCATGCGGCCTCTTGAACCGCCGGAGAGATTCTCCGGATCCGGAACAACGCGCGATGGATGCAAAGACAAATGTTCCAGCCGCCCGCCCGCAGATCCGGGGGAATAGCGAATGCGGGCTGCGAAACACAGCGGCGGAATCGGGCGGACATGACACGCCAGACCTTTCCTCAAACCATCTAGCGCTGCCGTCTCATGGCAAGGCACCCCCAAGTTGGGACGACGGTGGACGGTAGGTTCGCCAGTCGTCATCCTCCCCCCGTCTTTTCAAGCTCCCGGAGGGCTGCTGGAGCCGATGCGACTCTGGCGTCAACGACTTCGGACGAAATACCCCAAACCAGCTCAACACCAGCAAGGCCTCAGGAAACCTTCTCAATTTCTCTCGAGGCGGTGTTGCCGGCAATCATCGGACAAACCTTGCGTCGCGTCGACTAGCCTCCCTGCGGCAATCGTTCAACTGGCCGTCCTAACTTGCTGCGACTCCGAGCATGTTTCCCCGTCGAGTTTATGTCCCTCTAGACTACTGAATACGTTTTCGAAAAGCATAATGACCTCTATTTCGCTCATTGTGAACCCCTCATCCTGGAGAGCTGTGCCGGCTTGCCTTACAGTCCAACCACTACACCACCAAGATTCGGGCTTGTGACTGTTGCGCGCCAAAGTCTAACTTAGACGGATCAGAACCTGATCTGACAACCCTTCATGACGAGATGAAGATCGTCTTGGCGGTGGTGGGAAGAAGATAAGAGCCACATGGTTCCGTATCTCTCTGTGCTCTTCACGCCTGCGTCCTACAGTTCTGCCTTCAGCAAGATACACCATTTTTACAATCACATTCAGCTTAATAGTACCCTGGTGGTCATCAAACCCGAACATAATGGTTGCCCTACGACTTCTCATCCTCCTTGTCCCTCTCGCGGCCGCTCTCCCGTCCGATGCTCTCTTCCCCCACCTGGTTGCCCGGCACTGCGAACAACCCACCAACTGCGGCGCCGTCATCCAAGGGACTGCGTGCGACTTTTGCTGCGCTGCCAATACCCAGCCTAGCAGCACACACTGCAAGTCGCGCAACGCGGCGTGTAACAACCCGGCTGGCGGTACGACATTCAACTGCGACGCCGATTAGACGTCCGGCAGAACGGAGAAAGAGTATGTCGAGCTGTAAACATACCAGTTGACGGTTAGCTGACAAGACTTGCTGAAGACAGGTTTCTTGTGACGAAACGAGCCCGAAACGGACGATGGTTGAACACAATATGCTGCGTGTCTTGGTGTTGCCGGACATGTCCGCGGAGTTTCTCAAGGTTTCCTGAGAAGATTGTGACCGGTGCTGTCAATTCCTGGTTTAGAAAATATGCAATGCTACCGAATGTTTCAATCCTCGTTCCTTACGCTTGAATGACGTGACAACTCAGCTGGTTGACCATAACCTAGACAATAACAGCCAGCAGAAGCCAGACAGATGCGGAAGAATCGACGCCCTTGTGGCAACTTCGTTCCGTTGTTGAGATTCTTGAGATCACATCAACCGTCGATTGTGTGATATGGAAGGGTGGTTGGCCTCAAGGTTGCCCACCTGAGCAGTGAAGGCTACTGGCCCAAAAGGGGTCTGCATAGCTAGAGGCCATCGAAGAGACACCATCATTAATACTTCGACGGCACTCCTTAGGTTTTGAACAGTCTTTCAGTTAGTACTACTCTAGATTGGACGATCTTTGGCCATCAGATCTACTCATGTACTACTCAACAGGTTCCATGCTTTTCTCTGTTTTTCTAACGATTACTGGAGGAGATTCAAATTCTCTCTTGTCGCTGACCGGTAGGCCCCGTGATGTAGGTCTGGCGGGTTGCCTTCGATGAAGCAGCCTATGCGCCTGCCCCATCTAAGTGGAACGAGAGGTGCATTCTTCGACGGTCGGTGACCGGAGTCGCAACTGACTGCGTATTGGGCCTATGTGCGGCTCGTCGGGCACACGTCTTGGTTAACTTCCGAAGTATCACCGCAGGAAGACTCATTGACACCACTCATGTCTATCAGCTGGACCACATTTAGGACGGAAAGAAGACTTACAGGCGAGATGGTGAACGTGCCTCTAAATTGGGCACTTTTTGGTGGCTTGGCCGCCGCCGTTCCAGTTTGCGTCAACTCCAGGCTATGAGTCTCAAATCATCTCGAAAGCTTGGAATATGATCACGCGGTTTGTCTCCCATGGCGACTCCTAATTCTTTGAACTTCTCGGCGTTTTTGATTGGCTTCCCGTCACCCTTCCGGTCAGCACACATATACAGGAGCTTCGCTGATCCCGGTCGCAACATGCAGCACATCAACGCATCCAATTCGTCAGCCTTCTTATCCCTCGAACGTCTCTCGCCAGATGTCAACATCTTACCCCTCATCTACGTCCGAGGCATTTCACTCCCTGCTCGCTATCAAAATCAGGCACCGAAGACCCTCCCTAGGCTATGATCTGTGAACCATGGCGCCAGGTTTCAGAGACCGAATCCGGCGAAAGTTCCGGCGGGGAAATGGTGGCCAGGCGACATCCACGCCCTCGTCTGCGTCACATTCGCATCCCAAACAGTCGCATCAGACGTCACACCTACGGACTCCATTATCGTCGTTCCAGCATCTTACAATCCCGATCCACCGAGTACCCAAGAGGGACCCGAAGCGGAGACAACAAGCTCAGCACCGGCCCTAGTCTCTGCTGCGCCAGATTCATCTTCGCAAACAGCAATATCAAGCCTCGAGAAGCCTCTCGCAGCGCTGCCCACAAAGCAAAGCCTTTGAACAAATTCAAACAAATAAACAAACAAATACACTGAATAGTTCCATTTGCCTGCTTTGATCCATTTGATACAAAGGGATCTCCTAGTCTCGGCCCTGATTAACTATAATGCAGTACTAAAAATATCAGCGACGGCCCACATAAAAAGACCGACAGTCGCTGACATAAGGCGGGTGTTGCTAACGCACGGGCTATCTGCGCCGCTCGCGCACGCGAATCGCTGACGCGCTCGGCGCCGCAGCCCGGGCCCGGCATCGTACCTAACGGTCACCACCACCTCTTTTTTCAATCGCCCTTAACAACTAGTCGATTTCCCACCTTGCACAACCTCTAGTTCCTTTTTCAGATTTCGATATGGCTGTCGCGTTCTTCAGCAAGTCGGCGCCGCCGCCGATCGCAGTTCAGCTCGCGCAGACATCCCCTGACCTCGTCGTCAACATCAACGGTGCTGGTGAGCTCCCTGTCGCGAAATGGGGATCGCGTCGCTTCGTCGAGGACGCTTTAATTGCTTCTAAGGGCTCCCGCGGGCGTACAAACTGGATTAACAATGAGGGTTTCTTCGTTCGTGAGCTCGGCCCAGGAGATCAATGTCACGGCACTAAACCATTGTACATACGGTCACGTGACTTTCACTTGGTGTAACGACGAGGGGTCTCATTAACGATCTTACGAGGCCCCTCGTCGTTACATGGTAGCACGACCCCGTTTACGAGGCTATTCGGAACTCAGTCACTAGTGGCCCGTTGCCAAGTAGAGCATCGGACCTTCGCCATCCAGCAAGCGGTTTACCCAAGATGTCGTCGAGCACTCAAAAGGAGCGCGCCGGAGACGACAAAGAGGAAGCCGGCGATGTTGGGATCGCGGAGCTTTTACTACAAGTAAAAGCGCTTCGTGAGGAGTCGCGTGTACAACGAGAGCAGATCGAAGCGCTCAAGAGTGAGCGGCCCAAGGGCGCGAAGACCGCGAGAACTTCGCCTACGATTGCGGTGTCGGAGAGTGCTCCGGACACCAATACCAAAGCGCCCGAGGACCGGGAGAAGCGCCGCGCGACGCCTCTCCAGCCGGTTCCTCGGCGTCCGCCGGTCCCGATGTGGGACGACTACGGCCGTTGGTCCGCGTTGGCCCGGAGCCCAGCAGTCACGCCGGCGGTGAAGACGGACCTCACGATGAGGGACGCACCGGCGCCTTCTCCGGGCCTGTTTCAGTACACCGAACCCGAGGAAGGCCACGAAGAGACCGTACGAGACGGGCTCTTCGAGAGCTATAGGCTCAAAATGCCGAAGGAGCACCTCCTGAGAGGCGGCTCCAACTGGCTTGCGTGGTCTACGCAAGTATTGGCATCAACGAGATACCACCATTCGGACCCCATGCAGTACGTCGGCTCTCGAGACAACATGAGGGTTGGTTTCGAGCTTAAGAAGTCGATTGCTGAGGGCCCTATGTCCCTCGTGGCTCACCTCATAAACGCCACGGATATATGGGACGTCTTGACTCAAGCGTACGTCGGCAGCGGGATGGTCTTGCGAGGCCATCTCCAAGATCAGCTGTACGGCCACACGCTTAAGTCGAACGACCCCGCGAGTTATATCTCGAAGTTTACCGAGCTTGCCCACCGGTACCGCGCCGCGGGAGGCTCCTTACAGCCGGAAGACGAGATCCACGCGTTCCTCAGGGGAACCGAGGCTCAGCAGAAGGATTGGACTGCGCGCTTCAGATCCTTCCATCGTCAGGGCTTTCCCCTTACGCTTCAGGGGCTTATGGCCGATTTGATCGACGAATGCCGAGCCACGGGGAAGGTAAAATCGATGGTTACGCAGTCAGCCACCAGCGCCCTACGGGGTAAGGGCGGTAAGAAGCCGAAGACGGATCGCGAGTGTTGGACCTGCGGCAAGAAGGGGCATATCAGCTCGAGTTGCAAATCTGAGAAGAAGAAGGACGAGGCTGAGGGCAAAGGGGAGACGGTTACCAAGCCGCCTTCCGCCTCAGTAGACATAAAAGACTCTTCAAGGGGAGATCAGGAGAATCCCCTGCAGACATGCTCCATGAGGATCCAACCGGAAGACTTTGAAGCCATTCAGAAGGATCTCGCGGCGGCGGAAGCCAAGGAGACACTGCCAACGGCGACCGAGCACACGAGGCACGTGATGCGGACGGTTCAGAAGACCTCCGGTATATGGTTGTGGGACACTGGAGCCAATGTCCATACGGTCAACGATATATCGTGGTTTCAGAGCTACGCAGCAGTGACGACCCAACGGCCTATTCAGACCGGCGGCGGCGACGTTTACCCAGAGCTCGTAGGGACCGTTCTCTTGAGATTCAGCAACAACGAAACCATGATGCTGCGAGACGTCATGTACGTGCCGAGCTTCCCAATGAATGTGTTCAGTGGAGAACGCTTGTATCTCGCGGGAGGTTATATGCGTGGCAACGATCTCGTGGGTCCTCAGGGTAGGGTTTTTGATACCCTCAATGTCCCTGCGAGAGGCTTCCATCTGTCCGTAACCCACGAGAATACGGCTGCGAAGAGTCGTGTTATGTGGACGTCACAGCAGCGGCAGGAGACTCAGCTATGGCATCGGAGATTCGGCCACCCGGGGCATCGCGAGCTAATGAAGTCGATCGAGCTCACAAGAGGGTGCTCCCTGACGGCTAAGGATATCGTCCCCCAACCTTGCGCCACCTGCGATATGTCGAAGAGCTTACGGTATTCGCCTCGAACGCCGCGCGAGCGCGCGCAGCGCTCCGGAGACCTGATCCACGTGGACATCGGCGAGATTAAACCAGCACTGTGGTACACTTACTTTTGCCTCATCACAGACGACAAGTCAAGGTTCAGAGCCGTATTGATATCGAACTCGAAGGAAGACCTCGCTCGTCAGCTCCTCAACCACTTGCGCAGTTGGAAGGAGCACTTTGGCGAGCCCGTCAAGGTCGTTCATACAGACAACGCTGGGGAGTTTATGTCAACCTTCTTAAGCACGTCGCTACGCGAAGACGGTACGCTCGTAGAATCGTCGTTGCCGCATATACACGAGCAAAACGGCGTTGCGGAGCGCGCTATACGGATTATTCTTGACAAGGCACGGTCTATGAGTATCGATATGGATATACCACAAGAGTTATGGCCGTGGATCCTTAAGGCGGCCGTATATATCACCAACAGGAGCTTCACGACAGCGGTTAAGGGAGGGACACCGATCCAAGTGCTTACGGAAGACTTTGAGCCCGGGAAAGACACGATCCCGGACGTCAGCAACCTGCGAGTTGTTGGCAGTAAGTGCTTTGTGAACATTAATCCTGAGACGCGGGTTAGAAGCAAGAAGATGGCACCGAGAGCTGAGGAAGGCATTCTGGTGGGCTATGTTGGCACAAGAGCTTACCGGGTATGGTTGCCAGAGCGCCAAAAGGTCGTTACATCGTCGATCGTGGTCTTCCATGAGCCCGCGAGCTATGAGAAAGAAGATCTCTATCGGTCCCTGCCCCCGGGGCAGGGGGCCGGATCGAGAAGGTATCGACGTACGGCATACGACCGACTGCAATCGATGCAGCTCTCGATGGGATTCGCAGTGCAGACCCCCTCCGCCATGAGCTTCAGGATCCAAGACGGACCACCCGATGAGACTCCTTTTCAAGGGGAGCATGAGACCTGGCCTCACCCGGACCCGGCGACGGTCTCCGAGGCCCGCAACGGCCCGGCCGGCGACTGGCCGCTATGGAAGGAGGCCGCGTATGCCGAAATCCTGTCCCTAATCGAGAAGGGAGTCCTTTCTTTCGTCCCCCGCGCTGAGGCTCCGCGGAGCGCTCGGCTGACAGCGAAGTGGGTGCTCAAGTATAAAAAGGCCCAGGGGATCATGACCAAACGCAAGGCGAGGATCGTGGCAAGAGGCTTCCTGCAGGTGTATGGGAGAGACTTCTACGATACTTACGCGTCAACGTCGAGGGCGGCCTCCTGGAGAATCCTCTTGGCATACGCTCGCCGGAAGGGATACACGGTGCGTCAATGGGACTTCGTTGGGGCTTACCTGAACGGTGATCTTAACGAGAAGATCTACATGTTACCGTTTGAGCTCCTCGAAGACTTCTTCTCAGACGCTCGTTTCAAACACCACGCGGCAAACGTGGGTTACGATTCGTCCCAGGATCAGGCAATCCTCCTCCAGAAGGCTCTGTACGGGCTCCGGCAGGGTGGAAGGCAGTGGCAAGTCAAATTGCGAGAGGTCCTAGGGATCTGCGGCTTCAAGAAGCTTCTCTCGGACACGGCCACGTACCACAACGCGGCTGACAAGGTCTCTATGGCGACCTATGTTGACGATATTATCGTAATCGGCCCGGAGGAAGCGGTCTCCCGAGCGTTCGAGACCGTAAGCGAACAGGTCGAGGCCGTTGACCTAGGGTTCCCAGAGTCCTTTCTTGGGGTCAAGCTGGAGCTTACAGCTACGGAGACGACGATTAGTCAGGGCTCTTACCTGAGGGACATCGTCGAAGAGTTCGCTCAGGAGATGAAGCCGGCAGACACCCCCGTAGAGTCCGGGGCTCTTGAGATTGCAGTGCCCGTCGGCGGATCCGTTGATCCGGAGCTTCAGGCATGGTATCGTCGGTTGGTTGGGAAGATCGGGTTTGCGAGCCTGATGACCCGGCCGGATGTTGCGTACGGATGTGGCCTCTGGGGAAGGTTCTCCCACGAGCCTCATATACAACATCAGAAGAGCGCCACGCGTATGGTAAGGTACGCCAAGCGCTGGCCAGACCTATCCATCGTTTACTCCGCCGCCAAGGGAGCCGACGAGACAAACGACTTTGGTCTAGAAGGCTATTGTGATAGCGATTACGCCGGGTGTAAGGACACAGCAAGGTCCACCACAGGGTGGATATTCTTCATGGCCGGAGGGCCGGTATCGTGGAGATCATTTCGTCAGCCAACCGTGGCGAAGTCGTCCACAGAGGCCGAGTATTACGCGGCATCAGCCGCAGCCTCGGAGGCGGTATGGATCCGGAACTTCCTCTCGGAGCTCGGAGAAGAGCTCCCGGGACCCGTACGCGTATGGGCTGACAACACCGGCGCCATCACGCTTACCAAGGGCGAAAGCAGTGATAACCGCACGAGGCACATCAGGGTTCACGATCACTTCGCTCGAGAGACCGTAGAGCGCGGCGAAGTCAGCTTCCAGTACGCTCGTTCGGAAGACAACGTCGCGGACGTGCTTACCAAACCGCTTGGGAGACCCGCCTTTGAGCGCTTGAGGGCCAAGTTGGGTCTGAGGGGCGCTGAAGGGCGACATAGATCTGAATAGCTTCATGTCGAAGGGGAGTGTGACGGCGCAGCTCGTAAGCGGTGGGGAGTAAGCGTAAGTGGCGTGGGCATAAGAGATATGGTTTACTGAATACGCCTCCGAACGTCGGAAATGGCTTAAATGGGTCACTAGGGTTTTTGGCCCTGTGGCGTTTTGCTGCATTCAAATAGTAGTGATAGCTCCTCACAAGGGCACCCATCGAAATAATCATCAACACGCTCTTTTACCCGTACGCCTCGTAAGATCGTTAATGAGACCCCTCGTCGTTACACTTGGAATGTGGGTCTGCCCAAAATCCATACTCTGGTTCTCGACCCACGATAGCTTCTTCCCTTCTTCATAGAGCAACGCAGTTATATTCCCAGACATGCTCTCATCCCGTGACAATCAACTCGGTTAGTCCCCATCCCTCGATGGACACAACATTCTAACCACTACCCGCAGGCAAGGTCTTTTGGGTCTGCCGGCACTGTGACAGCAAGGGCACCCTCGATCGCCTGTACGACGGCAGAGCGACGTCGTCTTCATCCGACCATTTGAACATAAAGCACAAGATACACCATAGCAGCGGTGATGATGAGACCCAAGCTTCCACGGCGTCAGAAAGCCCCGGGCCTCCCAAGAAGCGGCAACGCCGGATGGTTGGGGTGATAGAGAAGCAGAGGGCTGAAGAGCTTGCTCTGGGGTATATTATCAGCAGCGACAATCATTTCGATGCATTTAGCAACCCCTTCCTAGTGAACCGGTTTAATACAGACCTTTTGTCATCCCTTGCTTTGTCCCGCAGTTCCATGAGGAGGCTCCTTGAGAGCACCTTCACATCTCGGAAAGCTATTGTCCGCGAAGAGCTCGCCGCCTCGTTGACGCAAATACATCTCGCCTTCGACCTATGGACGTCGCCTAACGGGTTGGCGATCCTGGG
>WIGN01000303.1:0-51094 GCA_014235955.1 Colletotrichum sojae | reverse complement strand
AGACAATCAATCCATCTTCATTGCAGTAATACGTCCCCTACGTGACGTACGCTGCTACTCCGCCTGTGAAACCAACAATTTGACGTAAATTCAATTCGAGTTTTACTCGGGTGGAACAATGAAACGGTGTAGTCTGAGTTCAATGTTTCTAAGCTATTTAAACTCTAACTTGGGACTTTTACTCTTTTCTAACATCGAAATAAGGAAAATGACCTCAATCTCCTAACTGATTTATGTGGCCTTCGTTCTAAAGCCTACCCCAACCCGCGGTGCCGAGGCCATAACATGCCCCAGCAAACCGGGCAACCGGGTTTCAGGGTTCCGAGAGAGATGATAAGCGGCCAAGACTGGCATCGCCTGTCCAATCTTGCACATCCGCAGAGAGATCGACACCAATCAGAAGACATCCAACCCGAATTCTTCGCTCGAAAGGGCTGGGAGCTAGCCAAGTGTCAGCGCCGCTGACGACGGCGTAACCCCCGCTCTTCACAGGCAAACAGGTAGCGGCATTCTCGGGGCCCCGCATATAATGCGAGCCGGCGAATGAAGCGTGGGGAAGAGCCCAGCTGTTAGCATGTCCAGCTGCGCAGGTTGAGACGTTATCAAGAGGCGATCGTCGCCCATGCTCTTGGCTCTAGCTCGACTAAAATCTCACCAGAAGCTTTGAGTCCGGAGTGACACAGAGTTTAGCGAGTAGGCTACACAATAATAGGATGGCAAGCGTTGTTCTGGCCTGCTCAGACACGTGCAACGCCACGCTAACTACACCACAACAACGAATTCCAGACATATAAGCCTTACCCCTCCCTCCCTTTGCCCCTCAGAAGAAATCTTAGAAGCGGTCCCCTCCCTTCAGCATCCAAAACTTGCGCTACTACTCCCAAAGTCACAGCAGCACGAACCAATCATGGACCACGAAGCCTTGATCCAGAGTGTCGTCTCGGCAAAATCCTCCGGGCAACGACCGATCATGACGATGGCGAACGGCGACAACACGTGGCTCATCTCCATCCCCCGGCCGGACCGCACGACGGGCAAGGCCTTCTACCACATCCTGCAGGACCCCTGGCTCGGCGGCGACGCCGTCGCCTTCTACGCTTGGATCCTCCGCATGCGACACCCGCACAAGGAGGCCCTCGGCAGCGCGGAGGCCGTCGAGAAGTGGATCGAGGAGGTCGAGCGCGCGGCGGAGGGTTCCAAGGGAGACGGCGACGACGAGACGTGGCTCGACGCGATCCTGATCACGCACACCAACGGCGACCACATGCACGAGGAGACGCTGCGGGGGTTCCGCCCGGATGCTAAGGTTTTTGCGGTCGCGGAGGCGGCGGCGACGATGAACGCGTGGAAGCACTTTGACGACATCTTCGTTGTGCCGGATTTTAAAAAGGATACCAATGAGGCGTGGCCCGCGACGCCGGGAATGCCGGACTGGCTGCACCTCTTCCGGCTCCCGGACGATGGCGGCGTCATGCCATATCTTTACAACGGCACAGTCATTGGTTTCGAGGGGGTCGACGGCAAAGCGGAGATGATCATGTACTCTCCTCACGGGGTCGACGCGGAAGTCGTAGCCGCCGCCCGCGACGCCAAACCTGGCGTTGACGTGCTGGCCATGGTGCACCCGCTCCATAAGAGCGGGTTCCCGGAGAACGGCGGCGTCACCCTGGGCGTCGTGAACGGGCTCAAGATTGAAAGGCGGACGGGGGCCAAGTACTGGCTCGGCACGCACGACGACAAAATCGAGTATGCTGGTCTTATCAGCTTCGTGATCAAGTCCAGGCGCCTTACGATGGACTACGGCCTGGAAGAGGAGGCAAAGGAAACGGGGAAAGAACTGCCGAGGCCGAACGTCATTGAACTCGGGAATGGTGGCAGTTGTATACTGGCTTGAAATGGATTAGGAGATGCGGTCTAGGATAATGGTGAGTCCAAGAAGCCTGCGGGAAGCATATATCCGTTCTTTAAAAGGCGTGTTAGAAGGAGAACCATCGATGGTGTACATTTGAGCAAAGTTTTAGCGTCTCACAACTGGGAACTCTCGGCAACCAGCAACGCCAAGAGAGTCTCGAGATTTGTCCCAAACCATTATGTCCGTGGCTTTGCGAGACATTCCACTGAACTCCATATGTAGCACACAGCACTGCAAGCGGGACTCTCGAATGATCCGGGGTCCTTGTCAGCCAGCCTCCAGTTCTTGAGTCACTCAACGTCGCAGTTATCTCCCTCGACGACATGGCCGGGGTGAGCTACAAGGCTGACGACAAGCTGCTCACGATACCGACCGCGATGAGGCCCGAGGCCCTCGCACAGTTCTCTTATCTTGACCTGCAAGGCAACCCCGCAAGGGCCTTCGCCAGCTCCCCGAGCAGCGTCTTCCTGGGCCAGAGCCTCCCACAGTCCGACGACGCAACCTGACTAGCCAACTTCACGCAGAGCGCTGAGATCGTTCATCGGATCCTGGACGGACTAGACCCCGTGCTCGTCAAAATCCTCAGCCCGGGCGGGGGCAGCACGCCTAACATTGTGAAACATTTCTACCCGCAGGCCGCCGTCCTGAACGTCGACCTGACTTCCGGCCCGTCGTGCCTGGCACTACGCACTGCCATGACTCTCGTCGCGCAGCTTACGCACTCGACCTCCGGTCGACGTAATGTGGCGGCCCTGATTGACCCGTTCGGAAACGTGCTGATGATCGCGGGGTATGAGACACCCGCACTCGGGGGGACGTAGCTCGACACGCCGTTCATGGTGCTGACGCGCAACTACGCGACATGCCGCAAACTCACGCTGGGCGTGGACGGCGTGTTCCCTCACCCGAAGCGCTGCAACTGGGTGCTCCTGAAGGGGCGCGGCGACATGCTGGAGACAGACCTGATGGACCTCGGGGCGTACGGGTCGACGATGGATGGTGCCCTGCCGGATGCCGTGGAGACGAACCTGTTCTACTTTGAGCCGCAGCAGACGCCGGAGAGCCTGGCTGAGATGATCAAGGCGCTCCCACCGCTGTATAGCGATGTGATGAAGGTCAATCCCATTCAGATGAGGACTGTCATGTCTCATATTTGATTGGTAAAGTAGACAAACAAAGGTTGATTCAGCCTCAGGTAGCTCGTAGGCATCCTGCGGTTCATCTCGAGACATTATACGGCAAAGAGGCAATTGGCGGGTGCTAATACATGTTTGGGAACGTCGGGAATTGATATGTGCGCAAGGTTTTATGTATTGTCTCGAATGAGTGACTATCCCAGGTTGACGTTGCTTTGTAATCCTCTGTCCCTAAATAGAGAGCTCGATTTGAAGTCGTCAATGCCAGGGAAACAAACAAACATGCCACTTCCCCATCTCTCTCACCCCCTTTCGCTTCTGATATCACTTCCCGGCACTCGGCTAGGGGTCACCACAAGGAAGACGCTTAGCACTTTCCGGTGTAGCAGGCACCGCCGTAGCCGCAGCAGACGTTTCTGCCGTTGGTACAGGTGCAGGTCCAGATCTGGCGGGCGACGAGCTCGTCGACGGCGGCGGCGGCACGGGCCTCGAGGGCCTCGGCGCTCTCAAGGGCGGGAGCGGCGATGGCGACGGCGGCGAAGACGCTGAGAATGATGGCGGTGAACTTCATTTTGGAGATGGGCTTGGGTTGATGGGTAGGTTCTGCCGGATTGATGGTGTGCTTATTAGCTTTTGATAGTTCACTGAAATGGACCCGGCGCTTTCAAAGTGGGAAATCTCACCTTGGCAATACTGAGGTGCTTGCTCGGGTGATACTGAAGGCTGTGATGATAAGCTTGCTGAGGAAAAAGCTCATGCCATGAAGTTGAGGCCTGGCCGTCTTTATACTTTTTCCTCGCAATATATCGACGCCAACCTGCCTCCCTCAACGACCAGAAAAAGTTTGCTAAGCCTACATGAGCTCATGGAGACGACCGATTGGTCAACTCGGAAGACTCACAACCATTAGCCGCTGGTTACTGCGTGCGAAGATCAAGGCCTCTGCAGTCGGGGTAAGTCTTCTGTGATTTGCACCATGGCATGCCTGGTTCGCATCGTGGCCGAATACGGCAATGATGTAGCGAGAACTAACATCTGCGGGCTCACTTGTAGTACTAGCCGACGCGATGGAGCCCTTTTCTCTACAGCCGACTTTGGAAGGTGCCAGTTGATGCATGATAAGACTAGACATAAGGCCTAGCGCGCCCGAGCTAAAAGTCGGCCTTCGGGTCTCGTTCCTTTCATTTATGGGTAGTGCTTGCGACTGGGCCATTCTATCCTGGCATGATAGGAACTTGAAGATATTGAAAGAGCTTGGAGTCTACGTGAGGGAGAATTGCATGCGATCTTGTTGATGGAAATCTAGAAACATGAAGGGTTATGGGGACGATATTTTTCAGTTCTCAAGTGTATCCTGAATCCTCTCCACTCAAGAGAGATGGGTGTCTAAAACCTTGGGAGACGCTGCTCCCCGGTTTGCCTCATGTCATCGTTCGAATGTATGACAACATCACATAACCTTCGTCGACGCCTCATTTGCCGTTCGGTCCGTCCCATGGACTGCAGCCCCTGTACATCTAAACGAACCGCAGGCAATTTCTCGTTGAGCGACTGAGGTACCCCTAGTTGAATGGAGCTTGAGGGTCCGTAGGAGCGCACATTGCATGGCCCCTTACTCAAACTGGAACTTTGAGGGATCGAGTTGCATGTGGCACAGCAGAAAGCTAGTGTGCGTCCTGTCGGCCGCCGGTTTGGGAAGTGCGGCGAATAAGAGCCATATACGATCAGATCATGACATTTGTCTCTCTCTCTCTCTCTCTCTGTTAGGCTTATTCCACGCTTAGGTGAGAGGCTCAGGAGTTGTTTACTGGACCCGCTCATGATACTGCAGTGTCAATACTTCATTCAATCAGTGGGACATACGAATTGTGGGAGTTAGCTTTGGGCATACACTGGAAGTCATCGAGGCCCAGAGCCCCAAGAAAGTTCTTGAGCCGTCGTACGTTGCTTCATCCGGCAGCCCTTCAGGGAGTGAGGTGCTTACGTAGGTAGCCTTAGCAACGCCTACCTCTACCCTTGCGCCCGGCCCCGCGATGATCCAGATCCTCCCGGTGCGTTGCGGACCGAACTTCCGGCTTCCCGAATCCTTCAAGGCCATCTAAACCGGGGTGTATTACACCAGCCCTTGAGAGGTTTTGAAGCAAAGCAGTCTTTTCAGTGTTGGCTCAGATGGCAGTTGTATCTCTTATCTCGGCCTCCACTACCTTAGTCGCAACATGTTCGCTTTGGCCTCTTGAGTGAGCATGTAAGCCTGTCAGCCACGGATAACCTGTAATGCTGCGTTGTATGGGTGAGCTGTACAGATTTCTTAAGTCGATGAAGTCCGCTGTGAACAGGGGTGTTTCCAACTCTCTCCTGATCTTTCCTTCAAATTTGGATTTGGATCCGGACGGAGTTCAACCACTTAGTCCTAGTATAGGTAGACACGGGGGGCTTCCAAAACAATTGTCAAAACAACTTTTCTTGTTGTTTGTACTTATTCGAGACAAAATCACGTGTGCCAAGGTGCTATTGATCACATGCTAGAACTAACGGCACAAACGGAGCCCCGAAACAAGTTATCTAGACGGGAACGTCTCTTCTGGATTTGGCGCGCAAGGCTTTGTATTGGTCCAAATGAGTGATTATCCCAGCTTGAATTCGCTCTTCTTGCATTGAGTCCGAAAACCGGAGAGTTAGAGTCGACGTCGTCTCGGCCGGGAAACAATGTGAATACGCCATCATCTCTTCATCCACTACAACAACAGTCTGAAAGATAACCAGACGTGTACGCCGTCATCGAAGATAGGTGTCTAACAGGAACCGTAGGAGCAAGCGCCGTTAGGACCACCGCAGCAGACCCTTCTGCCGTTAATGCAGTTGCAGGTCCAGGGGAGCTGGCGGACGGCGAGCTTGTCAGTGTCGCGAGGCGAGACGTCCTCCACAGCTCTGGGAGCGGGAGCCGCGAAGGCGACGGCAGCGAAGACGCTGATGACAACGGCGGAGAACTTCATTTTCGGGGCGGATGGATTGTTGGATTTCTGATTGGGGGGTCTTTTGCGCGGATGTTAGATTCTTCAAAGGTAGAGAGAGCGAAAGAGATAGAGGGAGCCGGCCCCTGAAAGCTGAACCGGGTATTCGAACCTTTTTAGATGTAGTGCTGCGTTCTGAGATTTGAGGAGGCTGTTGAGGAGTCTACTGAACAAACTATTGTCACAAAGGCTGGCAGACCTAATATTTATAATTCAATTTTGGCCCCCATCGACACCAATATTCCAACGACTCTGGGATGCCATTAAGTCCTACCTGGCTTCAGTCTGTAACGCCCTGTTTCGGTGGTTGACTGGATACCACGAAAGTCTGGCCGCGTGCGAGAATTCGAAGCCCAACCGGCGCGAATCGCCATCGGTCTGGACATGCTGGCTGTATCTTGGTAAGGCACGACGACAATGAACCCGGCTGAACCCCAGGCGAAGGCTCGCCCATGATAGATCTGGCTACAGCATAATGCATAAAGCCGTCGGGCACAGTCTCTTGGTACGCCCGGGCGATATGTGAACGGATCTGGAGACACAGGCGTCCACATCGAGCATCCTCCCTGCGATTCCAACTGTTCATATTTAGAGCTGACTCTAAGACGATTAACCATGCCAGGGTCCACATCACAATGAGAATCCAATGGGCCACTTGCCATGGAAAGAATCTTAAGTTCTCAATTCAATCATACACCTTTCTCTCCGTTGAGATGTGGGATGAAGACTTTCAACAGAATCCATCAGCATGTATTGCAACATCATCCGCGCGATCACCATCGACAACACCATCCGGGCCGTTCCACATCATCGCAGTTCCCCGTGTATCTCAACGAATTGGGAGACATTGATTAGCCAAGTGGCATAACTACTGAGATACTGTTGATCGGATGGGGCCTAAAGGTCCGGAGGAGCGTGTTGCCGCGACATTGCATAGCCGCTCACCCCAAAACGGAGACCAAGGTGCATGTGGCACATCAGCTAGCCGCGTCTCCTTCGTCGCCCGGCTTGTTAGGGCTTGGGGCATTGATTCGCTGGATCCTCGAGGTGGCATCCAAGCTGGCGCACATATCTCATGCGGCAGCCCTACGGAAAGTAAGGCTATGCGAGTTGGCCCTGGTAAGCCCACGTCTTCTTCTGGTGATCTAGATCGTCCCTATGTGCGTGCGGGCCGAGAGACCGGCCTGTAGATTCCTCTTCGCCCAGCTATAGTGTGGTGCATGGCGACCGTCTGGGAAATCTACTCTACATTTGGTCTCTTGAGTGATCAAATCGGCTCGTAGACGCGATTCTGCTTCACTGGCGAGAGAGCTGCCATGCTGTGTAGAGTTTAGAGGAAAACAACTGAATGCACAACTGCCCATATCCGAACTTGGAGCCTAGATTCGCGTGCTCTCCGGTAAATGGTGGATTGTGAACAAGGTTCTCATACATGTCATTATACATTCCGTTGATTCATCGTACGTTCATGACACACTTAGCCGATATCCACAGTGCTTTACACAACACATTAGACCCGTCACGGACGAGACCATGATCCATCTGTCCCCTCGTTTACCTGCGTATCGGTGCCCAGCATGCCCCAAAGGTCCTCAAGCCGGACGCCACCAAACAAATCCGCGTTGCTGATCTCTGTGAACATGCCCGTCAGGTCCGGTAGCTCGAGATCCATGATGCCCATCTCGGAGCCAGCGTTGCCCATGCTCGAGCTCTCTATAGGGGTCGTCTCCTCCTCACCCCGCCAGGCCAGGCCTTCGGGCGCAATAGACCCGCGATACGTATGCGTGTGACTACCACCTCCGCCGCCGCCGCCGCCGTACTGTTGTTGGTGCTGCGAGAAGACTATCTCAGACATGTTGGAACGTAGCATAGAGCAGGCCTGGATGAAGCGCGGGCTCTGCTTAACCTTGAGATACTGCTCCTCCGCATACTGCGCCGCAATGCCGAGAAGCTCCAGGTCGGATCGCGCGAGGCGCGAGCCCGGCTGCTTCAGGATGTGTAGCGCCAGCGCGACGGCAGATATGAGGGGCTGCGTGATTGTGAAGACAACGGACTCTGACCTGCCGGGATGGGCCTCGCCCTGCATCACTACCCCGCCTCCTGTCCTGGGCCTGGCCACGGTCGTCGAGTCGTCGGCCATCTCCCCGATGAGCCTGACCATGGCCCTGGCCGAGCCGATGCAGATCTCTGCGCCTCGACGAAGGCGGGTGAGCTCGACGGCGGACAGGCCCGCAGAGTCCGCCTGGGAGTTGACGTGGGTGCGGTACTGGGCCTCGGGGAACACGAGAGCGGCGCGGTGCAGAGATATTAGCGCGTGGTGGTAATGTACGGCGAGGAAGACTGCGAGGTGTCTGTGTCCCGTCTCGCAGAGGATCGCGCTTCCGCCGTTGGGCCCCGGAGGACGAGTCTCGGCAGGCAGGGACTGCGCCCACTCAGCCAGGGCGGCGTCAAGTCGGACGGTGTCGCCGAGGAGGACACGCGATGTTTGGGACTGTCCCGAGCGGCGATATATGTGGGCGCTTATGCTGCTGATTATGCGTGACAGCGAGGCCCAGGGCTGGAAATAGTCGATCGTCTGACGTTCGGTCGAGCCCGGCGAGGTCGCCATCAAGCCCGCGGCCGGGACGGGTACGGGATCGGGAAGCCTCTGGTCGCAGTCCGAGTCGTGGATGGCGCTGGGACGGCCCGTCTCGAGCTCCATGAGCTTCTCGAGGGTGTAGCAGCTCCACCACAGTTGGCTGTGCAGCCTCCTGCTGCCCTGGTACCCCGGCGAGGGCGCTGAGCCGGCTGCTGCCGCCGTTGGGCTCTTTGGGTGCCTCGTGGATGCGTGCCGGTGCAGGCCGATGGAGTGGGCGATGCGGATCGCCTGGCCGAGGGTCTGCCACCCCTGACCCTCCTTGCTGCGCCCTCTCAGGGCGATGGTGAGGAGGACCAAGGCTTGGACTGATGCCAAGTAGGGGGTGGATATTACGTGGGCGAGCAAGCCGTAAGCGGCGGTCAGGAAGTGTGTCCCCACGTCGGTGACTGTGCCAGTGTCTTCGTCGGCGCCGATACAGATTATGGAGTATATAGACACCAGGAGGGGAACTTGCGAGAAGTCGACCGCATTCTGCAGTCCTCCCGGATTTGTCTCAGCCTCCTGGAGCGACACGAGTCGGCCCATTTCAGACCGGATGGTCTTCTCGTCGAAGACGGGAAACAGCGGATGTATCCGCTTCATGTAGACATCCAAGTAGGCGTCAAGCGTCGATAGAATAGGAAGAGAGGGTATCTGCAGCGATAGAGGAAGTTGGAACTCCTCGACGTGGTGCATGCCATGCCTGAAGTAAGGTGAGATGGTCCGCAGCCCGCGTTTCCGGAAGAAAAGATCAGCAAACATGGTCAGCGACTGGACACTGCTTCCGCCCATGAACTTGAGCCGATGCGGACTCTCGTCCGTGTTCATCGCCATGTCGGGGTTGAGGTCGGAGTGATCATGCGACTCATGTCCGCTCTCGTTGTCCTGGACGTTGGCGCGGTAGGCCTGAGCAACCCACGACATGCGCCGGGAAGCCGGGTCCTCGCCTTCGGAGCCGTCATCGTACGCCGGCGATAGGTAGTGCCGGGGACGGGGCGAGGCCGTCCGGAGGCGGCGGTCTCGCGGCGTGTCGGAGCCCTCGAGGACGCTGCCGTCGCTGCGACCGGTGGTGCTGCTCTTGGACGCCCATCTGCGGATCGCGTTCTCTTTTGGGTTTCTGGGATTCGTCGTCTGGCAGTCGTCGCTGCGGAGGATGCAGTTGTGGCACTTGGGCGTCTGAGCGTCGCATCGCACCTTGCGCTTACGGCACTGGTTGCAGGCCAGCGACAGGCGGATTCTCTTCGAGTGTGGCTGGGTCGCTGGGATACCCGGCTGTTGCTCGCCCGAGCTTGACATGGAGTCGGTCATCGCAGTAGAGGAAGAAGGGCTGTTCATAGTTGGTAGTGTTCGGGAGGGAGTCCGAGGAGGCAGAATTCGGAGCAGACTGCACAACTCCTCGGCTTGGCTTCGGATCTGTTAATGGCAGGCCAGGTATTTAAACGGGACACACAAAGAAAGGGTTTCATAGATGCTGGGGCGCATTCGTTCAGACCAGCATGGTCAATCTTGCATTTGCCCCAGGTTATGTGACCACGGGGAGTGGGGAAAGAGAGGGGGAATCTCCAACTAACCTTTGTTCGATGAACCCCGCCGCAAGGAATCCGGGGGAGGGGGTGCGCGGCAATGTGCCTCGGATACGGAGGCCAGTCGAAGCGCTTGAATTATTAATTCACCTTCAGGATCGTTTCTGGACCGTTGCAGCTGTGGATCTGTTTTGCTGCATGTTTGACGTGGAACGGAAATGTCTCCAGGAGTGGTCGGGTTCTTGTGGCTCTGCGGCTTGGTTTAGTCGAAAGCCATCGCCACTTATTTCCTGGCAGCTCATGACCTTGCGCCCATACATTGCTGGGCCTGATCTTAAGGCACGCTAGAGTTGATACAGGCTACTGAGGAGTTGCTGTTGGCATTGTAGACTTCTCTGGAGTTGCTCGAAGAATCTTTGATCATAAGCCTGGAGAAGACACAAAACCAACTTGGGCAATGCACTGGATCATTTCTCAAGAAACAACCTCTCATGTGAGGCTTTTGACGTTCATGGCTTCTCTTGTCCTGTCTTTTACCTGCCAATCCGTCTCTCTTACGATTTGAGTTGCGAGGCATATGTACACAGCAATCAACGCGATGGTCAAACATAGAACAATTCAAAGTCAATCGATACATAATAGTTGACCATGTCTTTAGTACAATGTTCAGTATGCCTTTACTGCAGCCAATTGTAGCAGCCTGTTAGTGATCACCGGTTTCTCCAGCGGCTCCTCACGCTCCTGGGGATCGACCTCTCCGTTTCTCTTGGCCTTCCCTTGCGGGTGAATATTAGTGTGCGGCCAGTGGGTGGTTCCTCCCCACGACCGGAAGATGTCGGCCTTCTCCTTCAAGCTCTGCGGGTCGGCAAACCTAGCCGGCGTGAAGCAGACGTACTGTGCGTGCCGGATCTGGCTGCCTTCGGGGTGCTTAGCATAGTGCATCGTCCTGCATGGCCCAGGTTAGCATCTAATTTGTACAGTCCGGGGAAAGGAAATTCGGAAGACCTACCGAGAATCCCACAGAACCAGGTCGCCGGGCTCCAGGTCCGGCTTGATGAGGCGGCACCCGCGATCCTCAAACCACTTGACGTCCTCCTCCTTGAAGATGAAGAGGTCCCGGTAGTTCTCCTCTGGGGGTGGGGCGTCCTCGTGGTTGTCCATCTCCCGGGTCTGCTGGAAGAATCGATCGTAGAGCTTGGCGGAGCCATCCATGAGGATCAGGCCACCGTCTTTGTCTCCGTTATGCGCGAAGTTGAGGAGGCCTTGGACGCATTGGAGACCCTTGCGCTTGGGGTCTTGGTCTACACGGTTATATGTTAGCACCCAGAAGCTTGGTCTGGCAGGGAAAAGCATACCGCAGTGAGGCCATGGAGACCACTTCAAGTCTTTCTGGCGAGGGAGAGTGATGTTGAACATGTCAAAGCTCACGAGCAGCTCCTCGGTCTCCCAAAGGTGAATGAAGGGGTTGATCACACCGGGCTCCCTATCACAGCGTTAGACATACAGCCGGGTGAGCAGCTAGAGGAGGTACCACTCACATTCTGGCCTCCCATACAAATCGCTCATGCGGGGCGCAGTAGGATCCGTACATCCCCCCCTTGAAGGACACGGGGAGGTGCTCCGACGTCCAGGTGCCTTCATTTTCGGGGTCGAAGCCACGGTTGAAGGACTTGAGCCAGTTGACCTGTTTCTGCTTGTAGTACTCAGCTCGCTCAGGAGTAATGGCGTTCTTAAGGATGGCGTAGCCATGCTCGAAGAAGAAGTCGCGCCAGTCGCCGTAGTTTGCTCTGGGCTCGAGGAGGGATTTTGACATTTTGGCCCTAGTGTATGAAGGAATCAAATCAATATGTTGATGGGTCTTAAATCAGAGCTTTAGCTGCGAACCTATAACCTCAGTTTCGTTGAATATGATGATTTCCAATCCTCGTTATATGCCTTACTATTTCTTCTACCACATCAACATGAGAATGCTATGGTTGTTTCCCATGATCCCCGTGTTACCCAAACATGCCCTGGTCCTGGCTAGTCCCTGTCTTGTTACCCCAGCCCCTTCGGTTCGGGTGGGTTGTTCCCCTCACCTCGGTCTCTTCCCGGCCGTTCAAATGGCGTCCCCACTTCGGTTCGGTTCGGTTCGGTTCGGAGTGGAGCCTGGAGCATCCTCTTGCGACGCCAGTGGGGCCGGTGAACACAACTAAGCCGAACGGATCTGTGCCGGATCTCAACCCCGCGGTTCAACCCCACGAAATGTAGCTTGGCTGGAGGCGTTTCCGACAGCATCCCCACAATGCGAGTCAGAAGACCGAGGTTCTGCAAGTTGCGATTGCTAGATGCGCGATGTGCTGAGCAATTGGTCATTCTGATAGGATGGAGGCTTTCCTCTCGCCCGCTCAATAAAAAGCGACTCGCTGGCAAGCACCCTTGACGGACAATCAGCCGCACAAGCTTGTACATTTCCCCAAAACCCTGTTCCGAACTTACTCCAAACATGCCCCTCCCCATCCAAATCGCGTACAAGCCCATTGGCAAGCCCGAGATCGGCGTCAACAACTACCAAGGCTTCACCCCAGGCCGCACCGAGGTGCTCCCCAAGGGCTGGAACGGCTACGACGCGAAGCCCCTCGAGAGCGACATCCGCATCGACCACGACGTCGAGGTAAAGGTCCGTGATGGCTGCAGGCTCTACATCGATGTCTACCGTCCCGCCGACGCCACGAATAAGATCCCGGCCATCGTTGGTTGGTCGCCGTACGGCAAGAAGTACAGCGCGCTGACGATGCTGCCCATGACGCCCTGGTCCTGCTGCGTCAAGAGGAGCGACTTGAGTGGTCTCGAGAAGTTCGAAGGACTCGACCCGCAGCGCTGGTGTCCCAAGGGCTACGCCATCATCAGTGTCGACAGCAGAGGCGCCGGCAACAGCGACGGTCAGGTACCTATCATGGGCCTCCAGGACGCCGAGGACGCGTACGATGTCATTGAGGCCATTGCTAAGATGGACTGGTGCAACGGTAGCGTCGGCATGGCGGGCAACTCAGCGCTCGCGATCGCGCAGTGGCACGTCGCGGCGCTGAACCCTCCATCGCTCAAGGCCATCGCGCCGTGGGAGGCCAGCGGCGACCTGTTCCGCGAGCAGTTCGTCCGGGGTGGCGTCTTTTCCATGAGCAACTTCGACCTCATTACGAGCCTCATCATCAAGGGCGGGTCCGGCGTCGAGGACTTTGCCGAGATGTACCGGCGCAGCCCGCTGTCGAACATTTGGTGGGAGGACAAGAGGGCCAACATGAAGGCTATCAAGATCCCTGCCTACATCTCTGGGTCGGACTTCAGCTCCATCCACACCATGGGCAGCATTCGCGGTTTCATGGAGCTGGGCTGCGAGAAGAAGTGGATTCGCTGGAGCGCGTGGCAGGAGTGGTTCGACCTATACAGCGTGCCGGAGACGAACGAGGAACTCGCGGTTAGTCAAAAGCCTAGCCATGGTGACATTCTTTCTTGCTGGTTGCTAATGATGTCTCCAGAAATTCTTCGACAGATACCTCAAGGGCATCGAGAACGACTGGGAGAAAACTCCCAAGGTCCGATGGACGTCCCTCAAGTTCGGCGATCGAGAACCAAAAAGCGACATCATCCTCGAAGACTTTCCTCCCCCTAATACCGATTACAAGACCTTCTACCTCGATCCCGGCTCGCAGTCTCTGTCAGAGACCGCACCATCCAACGCATCGAAAGCCTCATATAACTCCGAAGATGGCTCGTCCCTTGCCAAGTTCACCTACAAGATGGAACAGCCCTCGCGTCTAATCGGCATCCCAAAGGCCGTACTCTACGTATCATGCCCTTCCCACGACGACATGAACGTCTTCGTCAACATCCGTAAGCTTGACAAGGATGGCAATCCCATGATGCACCTCTGCTTCCCCTTCTGGGCAGCCCCCGTCAAGTCCATCCACGACATCCCGGGAAAGGAGCGCAGCAGCACGAACCTGCACCTTGGATCCGTCGGCCAGCTAAGAGCGTCCCACCGCAAGACGGACCCGTCTCGTTCGATGCACCCGCAGTTCCCATTCCACCCTCACGACGAGGAGTCCAAGATCCCTCCCGGGGACGTGGTGGAGCTGGAGATTGGCATCTGGGCCATGGGCGTCGACTACGAGGCTGGCGAGTCGGTGCAGGTCCAGATCGGCGGCCAGTTCCCCTCCATTGCTGAGTATAAGGCATTCTCGACGGAGAGGCCGGAGCATGAGCGGAATAAGGGGCAGCATTTCATCCACTGCGGGCCTGAGCACCAGAGCAGAATAATACTGCCATTCATCCACTAAGACAGAGGGGGCAAAGTTAGCAGAGAATATTAGCCTGAGACACGACCCTTGTTCGGAATGGCGTGCCTTTTCACCATGTGTGGTGAGTGTAATGAAGATCAAATCTGGACCATGGAATTCGTGCAAATTTCCTTCTGTGACACGAGACTATTGCAAGGCTCAATGCCTGCCGTCTGAGTGAGACAAGTGAAAGAATCACTTAGGCCATAGGTGGATCATGGGCCCGTCAGCCTGGCCGGAATTACTGTAAACGTCTTTCGACATGGGATTTTGACTCAGAATGGTCCAGACTTAACAAGGCTTAGTCCCGCTAGCATGAATCTGGAAGTTTTGCGTTTCTGTCCCGTACGTCGTCCCCTCGAGATTCACTTGGCAAGATGAACAGTCACGTTTGTCCAACGCCGGGACCAGAAAAAAACTCCTCCTGAACATTGAGGTGAGCTCTTCCCAGCTCAGCTTTCTTGGCATGGCCACTGAGCTCAAACACGAACCGGCCTGTCGGTAACGGCTCCATATCTGCTTCAGCAGAGTATGCTTCCAGCATTCTCTCGAGTGCCATGACATGATACTCACATTCTACTTAACCACGTAAACACTAGAGGTTGTAAACATTCAGCTGTAAGAACAAGCTTAAAGGCAGTAGAGCCCACTCGCTGCGAAAGTTAACTCTCATGTTCCATCCACCAAGCACCACCCGCACGGTTTACCCCAAAACAGATCTTCAAGCAGCCGTTGTCAGGTTAGCTAGCCGCGCCAGTCATGATGCACTCCTCCGCTTGGGTCTTCATGACCCTCATTTCTTCCTCTCTCGCTGGCGTGTCCGTTTCGCCTTTCACCACGACTGTCAACGAGGCCCAAGCAAAGAACGCCTGTGGTAACAGCCTTGGCAACTCTGCTTTCGCGAGCAGCGGCTTTCCGTTCCCTAGTAGCTCAGCATTCTGCGAGTACAACGACAAGTTGGAGGTTGGGACGTTCTCGGGCGGCCCGGTTGGACTCACCGAAGGAGCCATCATTACTACCGGCAGGGCTGAGTCGGCCCAGCGGGGCTTCTCCCCGTCCGAAAAGATCTGGGGCGATTACGGTTTGAACCAGGAAGAGGCCCTGGGGATCTGCGGGGGGGACACTACCAGTTTGGAGTATTCGGTTCTGCGCATCACCGGCGTGGCCTTTGACATAGCCAACATCAACACGATGCGCGTCAGCTTCATCTTTGCCACAAACGAGGACGCGTAAGTATTGCCTCCTGGAGGAACTATTCTGTAAAGAGAAATCTGACTGACTTCCTGGAATTTGATACTGCAGGTCGACCGGCAACATGGACAGCATGGGACTTTACATTTCAGGCGAACTTGTGCCAGGAACTGTCTTTACTGCCCGGTCGGCGCCCCCCACCGTCCCCGGAAAAGGCCTCGGTCTGTCGTACGCCCGCGCTACGGAGGTCCAAACGGTTGACATCCCGGTCACTTACGGACAAGAGATGACGTTCAATATCTACGTTTGTGACGCGAATGGCGGCGCGGCGGACTCGGCCGTTCTTTTCAAGGTACAGGGTCTGGTCCTCCCGACGACCACTTCAACGTCATCGTCGTCGTCGTCTTCTTCTTCTCACTCCTCCTCGTCCACGGAGGTTTCCACCACCTCTTCCCAGAGCTCGACCGCGGCATCGTCCACTCACTCTACGACTGCTTCCAGCACTTCGTCGTTGGATACGTCATCTCACTCGTCAACTCACTCGACGACAGTGACCAGCACCTCGTCGTCGGATACATCATCCCACTCATCGACTTACTCCACGACAGTGAGCAGTACATCATCATCCGTAACTGCCACTTCTTCCTCTTCGACACACTCCTCTTCGACACACTCCTCTTCGACACACTCCTCTTCGACACACTCCTCTTCGACACACTCCTCTTCGACATACTCCTCTTCGACCCATTCTTCGACACACTCTGACTCTTCGTCCTCTACCCCGAGCGGGTTTTCAACCAGCGCTTTAACAAGCCACTCGACTTCCCATGGAACGACTACGTCGACGAAAAGTAGCGTTGGAAGCACTTCGACGTCTGCGCCTGGGTCCTCCTCAACCACTTCTTCGTTGCCAGCCTCGTCGCCTCTGTCCTCTACGTCCAGCAGCACCCCGTCCGCCACCGGCTCTTCTTCCGCCACCGCTGCAAATTCCCCGGCCACCTCGCAAAGCACACTATCCACAAGCATCGCGACAACCTCCGGAACCGAGACCCCTGCGTGATCGGCCTCGTCAACGACGACGACAACGACGCTGCCATCCGGCAGCATTATCCCTGTCGTCGAAAACTACATCCACCGGGGCTGTCTCGGCTCTGCCTCAGGCTACCCTGGCTTCGTGTTCCTTGGGTTGGACCCTGCCATGACGCAGCAAAGATGCATCGCGCTCGCTCGTGGTAGACGTTTCGCGGGTGTGTTCAACGAGTAAGTAGTGCAATTTGCCTCCCCGGTGGCTTCCTCTCTTTTTATTCTAGAATGCTTACTGACACGCAATTTTCCAGCATTTGCTACGGCTCAGAGTCTACCGAAGCGACCGCGTTCGTGGAGACTGAGAGCTGCGACATTCTCTGCCCCGGTGACAACACCCTCATCTGTGGTGGATTCATCGATGCCGGCGGTTCAAGACTCAGGAAGCGCCAGGTCGCTGCAAACATCCCCCTGACTCTTTTCGAAATCATCATCGTCGGGCCTGGATCCACGGTGACAGTCGAGTTTCCGGTTCCGGGCCCTACGGTTGTCGCGACATCCCCAGTCAGTGTCTTCACCAGCGTCTTGACCTCGAATGGCGTGCCCACGACGGTGGTTGGCACCACCACGCTTTCGGCGCCCGGAATCGGTCCGACCGATGGCGCGGGCTCAGGCGCGGGCCCTGACGCGAGTTCGAACGGCGGACCCGGCTCGATCCCGGGCGTCACTGGTGTGCCTGGCGTGCCTGGGGTCGACCCCATCCCGGGCATCCCTGGTGGTACGGTAGTCGTCACGTCGTCGATTGTGACGACAGTGTTCTACCCGATCGTCGACCCTGCGAACCCGACAGGTCTCATAACCACTGAGTACTGCGCCACCATGTGGTACGAGGATTGCGGCTGCGAGGACCAGGTCTATCCCACTATCGGATGGACCAAGACCGTCGCCAAATGCAACAGGGGTGGGCACAACGGAGAGGACTACATCACCCTCACCGTGCCGTAGCCTGAAGAGACTGGATACGTGCACTCCTACGGAAAGAAGAAGCCTGGCAAAGGTTCGGAGAGGCCTGGATCGAACGACGACGACGGCGAAGACGACGATGACGAGGATTCGATGCTCGAGGAAGACGGTTCTCGCAGCGGTTCTTCCAGCAACGGTTCTTCCAGCGACGAGTCTTCCAACGATGGTTCTTCTGCCAGCGGCCCTTCTGACAACGGTGGCCCTTCTGCCAGCGGGTCCTCCGATGATGACGGCTCCAACGCCGGGAGCACGGAGTCGCCCACAGGGCCCGGACAGCCATCCGAGCAGCCATCGGGCACCGGTTCCTCCAGCGGCAGCAACAGCAACCCGGCTGAAGGCCCTGCCCCAGGATCTCCTGAGGAGGCTGCTGCCAAGTCCGCCGCGCCAGAGGCTACGGCCAACCCGTATGTGAACGGCAAGAACTTTGGGAACGCCGGCCCCGACGGATCCAAGCCTGACACGTCCGGCGTCGCACCTCCAGCACCTGGCGCCTCCGGAACATCGTCCTCTGGACCTGGAAGCTCCGAGACTGGATCTGGAGGCTCAGACATTGGATCATCGGGTTCCGGAACGTCTGGACAGGAGCCTTCGACTTCGGGAAGCTCGGGCGGCGAGGACGGTGCTGGATCTGGACCTAAAGGCTCGGGTACGACCGAGACATCTGGCCCCGGAGGATCTGGTAACGGCGCGCCTGAATCCCCGGGATCCGGAGCATCGCCCGATGACAGATCTGCTGGCTCTGCTGTTCCTAGCACTGTTGCAGTTGCGGGGTCGCACAGACAGAACGCCATCATGGTGGTCTCGACTTTGCTTTTGTCGTTTACGGCTGCAGCAGCACACTTTGTCTTCTTCTGATTAATAACTTTCCAGAAGTAAAGGCAGTAGTTCCTAATTTGCTTGATGTTCATGATAGAATACGAACCTAGAATAATGTTATTGAAATGAGACCATGAGAATTCTACGATAGCGGCAAGCTTTCCCATTTCCATTGCGCACGCGACCAATGCGGCCATGAGGCTCTAGTCTTGAAGTAAACATTAATCTCAGATTTGTAGAACTGAACAAAACGATCATAGTGTCGTAAACATGCCTCACGAAAGTAGAAGAAACTCGCTAAAACAAAACACAACTGATTGCGACGTCACACTGCCCCATATGAACAATCCTACTCATGCCATGCATATACGATTCTCAAATCATGACTACCATAACCTGACAAAGATCCTAGTGATTATAGGAGGGTGTTGCGGTAGCGCTGGCGACAGCCCACTTGGACACCAGAGCCCTGATCTGAGTGCCCCAGATGAAAACCAAGATCCCAATGGCTCCGATTGCGGCAGTCAGAGCCCCGTAGATACCGAACGCCCCGTCGTATCCCATGGATTTGATGAACGGCGTGACGCCATAGCTGGTACCGAACGAGATGACGCCGCGCATGGCGCAGATGATGACGAGAACGGGACCGGAGCGTGTCGGATACGCATCGAGGGCGTACGTGATGCCTACCTGATTCGCGCCGACGAAGCCAAAGTAGTACGCATTGAGCGAGAAGACGATGGCGAACCAGTGGTATCTCTCCGGGTGCTCGGCCGCCTGGCCGTAGAGCACCGAGGCAAGCGTGCCGACGATGACAGGGATGATGAGCGGGATCAGGCGGTATTCGGGCCTGTGCATGCCGCCGTTGCGGCGGGCGAAGAAGTGGATGACCCAGTCGGAGCCTCGGCCCAGCAGGGGCAGTGCCAAGAAAGCGACGACGATCTGGCCTGTGAGGGCGAAGCTCACGACTGAGGAGCTCCAGTTGTAGGGAGTCTTTTGCAGGATCTCTCCGTAGGTGGTACCCAGGGCAATGTTGACGCCACTGCCGAGAGAGTACGTTAGTGCCAGTATACTGAAACTTTGTATGGGGGAAGATGTGGCGTGAGCCTTGGATGATTTCTTACATCGTCAAGCCGTTGAGGAGGAGAGCCCACATCATGTCCGGGAAGAAAGTGACGATGGCCATGCCGGTGCAACATTGCCAGCCTTCCTTCCAGTCCGCCTTTTGGTTCATGATGCGCATGTCAGAGGCCAGGGTGCGGGGCTTGAAGTTGACGAAGTCTAGCTGGCGAGGCTCTGTCGTGGTCTTGCGGGTAAGCATCTCGGTGTATACCCCGGTGGTGTCGTCGACGCCAGGGGCGCGGGCGGTGACGAAGCGCGATACCGCAGCCTCCTGGCCCTGGTAGGCTGCGAGGGGTCTGTCGTACTTCGTCTCCGGGACCATGAAGATGGCGAATAGGAACGTCACAGCGGCTATGCCGGCGCCGAGGAAGTACCATCCCGAAGAGCCGATGCCGGCGGCGATGTAGGACGTGAGAAGGGAGTAGACGGCGCTGAGAGTGGACTGCCAGAGGGTGAACCACATGAGACACCGGGCACGCTCGTGAAGGAAGTGAACTTCCTGAACCATCAGCGGGCACAAGGCCTCGCTCTGGCCTGCGGCGAGACCGAGCACCATCCTTGCAGCGAGGTGGGCGTTGTATGTCTTGGCGAAGCCGCACAGGATCGAACCGACCACGGCCAAGGCGCAAGAACCGAGGAACACGGGACGACGGCCGATAGCCAACGCCAATGGCATTCCAATAAGGTTCCCGAGGCCCATGAAGAGAGAAGGGTAAGTCATCAGGTGGGAGATGTCTTCGTAGCTTCCCTTGCCTTCAGCCTGGTATTGAGGGATGAATTCGCCGAGGAGGGCACCGAGTCCGGACACTTGCACGAGGCCGACTGCAGCAAAGGTCGCGCAGGTCATGGTGATGATCTGTTGTTCAATGTCTGTCAGCTTACTTTCGCATATTGAATTGCCACGATGATAACACTCACCCATTTTCGCAGTTTGCTGAGGTTCAGAGGATCTGAGGAGTTGCGAGGAGTTAGCCTTTTCTGTTGTCTCAAGTGAAGTTGGCGGGGAGGACTTCGAAAGACATACCACGAGGATCAGAGCTCGGGGTCGGAATGAGATACGTGACATCGCCGTCAGCAAGCTGGACGTTGGGCTTGTAGTCCACATCCTCGATGATTGGCTTCTTGGGATAGTCAGAGGCTGATTCCACCCTTTCCTCTGTGACCTTGTTGTTTGATTCACCCATTTTCTTGTGTTGTAAAAACCTCGAGTTCAACCAAGAGAGGAGGGATATTTCGCTGGATCTTTGGCAGTGACTGTCCTACTGTCCTTTCAGAAGAGGACTTTGAGATGATGGTGAGGGAAGAAAGCTCCCTTCAACAGATAACCCGGGGGAAGTTGGCTCTATTTCTGCGATCCGCGCAAACTGACAAATGCCAAAGGTATCATTCGCCAAATTCGATACACGACACGACGACTGCCGTCCCGGAGTCCTCGACGTGTGTCTTGTCTGTTCCTTGGCTGTCGCCTCTCCTTTTCCAACCACCAATACCCCAGCCCTCAGAAGAAGATTATTAGACATGTGGGGTGCAGTCTGGGGTACAGGAGAGGGGCCCCGGCTTGGTTCTCTTCACTAGTGTCGTTCGGTTCTCCATTGCAGATTGAGCTGGTTTGCGGGGATGACTGGCTGCAGACAAGGACCGGCATGGGCGGACGGCACCCCCTCACGGAGTTGGAGTCCTCGGTTCGACTTCACTGCCGTCCCACAACGGAAACCGCCCTTCGGTTCGGAAAACAGGACTGTGCCGAGTTGTTATCTTCGTGCGCCATTTCCCAGTTCCGGATGAGAGCTGTGACCAGGATCACCATCTCCCCCTTGTTTGTGGCGATCGCGCATGTATCGTTTGCATCGTCAGGTAGCAAGGCCAAGGCATATATGCCCAGCTGGCCAGACCAAAACTTCATCTTGGCGTACCACAAAGACATTCAGAATATCTCTGAGATACTACTTGTTCGTCCAGCAGTCGGGCTAGCTTTCGGGAGCTCTTCTCGGCCTCGTCCTCGGGTCTCAGACACCTTGAACAGGACCGCAGCTTGAACCTCCACCTCGGAAGCGGAGATTCATGCCAGCCGAACAACTAGTGGTAGATGTTTGTGCCGGTAGGATTGAACGCAGCCCCCGCTCCCCCACCCCCCCTGCTCGCCCATTTGACGTCTGTTCTGAGTAGGCCTAGTGAGATGCATTGCAAGGGGGATGAAGCAGCCGGCGACTGGGACAGAGGATACTCTCAAATAATCATCATTTGTTACAGTATACTATGTGAACGATCGTGGCTATTCCCGTTCATGTCCCCCACGAATCCCAAGTGGTTTTCTCAACATGCATTCCATCTCTCTTATGCCTCTGAGCGGATGTAAGGGATTCCAGTCAGCTTGAAAGCCCTCCCACTTAGTACCGGGTCGTTCAAGGGCCTCTCGCGCACAACATGATCCGGCTTTCCATTCCTGACCGCGGCGTTCGAGCCAGTGTGTCTCGCGTTGGGCCAGTGGGTAGTTCCAAGGCGGGCTGCGGAAGAAACGAATGTCAGCAACAAATAGCAAGAAGAGCACAGTAGTCAACGGCAACTCACCCTCGTAGGCAGCCTTCTTTCGCACGAGGTCCTCCTGGGTAGCATCCGTCACGGGCATGAAGCAGGTGTACACAGCCATGCGGTCGATCTCACCCTTGACGGGGACATTGTAGTGGGCGGTCCGCGAGTCCCAGACGATGAGGTCGCCCGGATCGGCGCAGACCTTGATCCACTCGCCGCCGTGGTCCGCGAGCCACTGCATGCCGCGGTCCGTGAAGCCGTACCACTCCTTGGTCCAGGCAGGAATGCGCGGCTCGTCCTTGAGGTCCTTGTGGAACTGTGCGCTCAGGTTGTGCGAGCCCTTGCAGACGATGAGACCGCCGTTGTTAGGGCCGCATGGGTGTAGGTTGACGAGACCCTGGAGGCAGCGGAAGCCGGGCTTCTCGGGATCCTGCAGTTTGACGTTTGGTCAGCTATTGACTCTTTACTTAGGCGATTCAAGAAGTCTTGCCTGGTCTTGGTGTGGCCAGGGCTTGTTCTCGGGGAGGTTGGCGCGGTTAGCGAAGCCGTAGTTGATGACGTCGAAGGAGACGATGAGGTCCTCGGTGTTGTAGACCTTCTCGAAAGCGCCCACGACGCCAGGCTCGCTGCGGATGCTCCAGACAAAGTCTTCATGGCAAGCACCGTAGGACATCAGCATGCCCTTCTCGTTGATAACGGGGAGCTTGTCGGGGTGCACAGTCGACGGGTCGTTGCGGTCGTAGCCAAGGCCGCTGTTGTAACGTCAGTGATTTCCAGCAGAGTCAATTAAGGGGCACGAAAGCTCACAACGACTCCAAGAGAGCGTACATCTTGTCGGCATAGCCGTCTGCGCGCTCTCTGGGAATGGCGCCCTTGATCACCGCGTAGCCGTCGCGGAGGAGCTCGTCGCGCCAGTCACCGTAGGACGGATCCGAGCCATCCATCTTCATCCGGCCATCGTCGACAGCCGTGATGGGAGCGCTGAGTTGCTCAACGACAGTGGTAGTAGTGGCCATGTTTGGATATCTTGATGTCTTCTGGAAAGAGTCTTCTTGGTATGCCTGCAGAGCTAAGACGAGATGCTGACTCGATTTAGACGATTGCGACTCGTTTTGATATCTCAAATCTGAGCCATGGTGGTGGCCGAGATCAGCCCCCACTATGGCACAACTGCCGCCGCCACCGGAACTCATCTGGCCCCCCGAGGTCGTGGGCAATCAGCCCGGCCGTGGATTGCCACGAAGGGGCAAATCTGAAGTCCTCGGTTCGGAGTGTTCGGTTCGGATCTCACGACCCAGTCGGCGGGGGCAGTGCTGATCTCACACCCCTGAATCGCGCGAAGCTCTTCTCCGCATTCGAGCACCCACGGCCGGAAAGTGGAGATCGGCCACGGGCCGCGTATCATCGTGGATGGGAAATAGGATAGTGTAGCGGAGACGCCGACGCTTCCTCGGGGAGACTTGTCTCGACTTCCCTCGGAGAGAATGCCCGCTGTGGCAGTTAATCAAACACATTGCGCAGCCCCTATTCGAGGTCATCAATAACTCGTTGTTTCCCTACCATTCCCTGGCTCAGCGATATTGGCGATCAACAACTACCATGGCTCCTACGACTAACACTGCACGATTTGACATCGTTATCGTCGGCGGCGGAATCGCCGGCCTCTCGGCAGTACGTGCTGTGAATCATGGCCCCGTAGTCTTTTTTCGCTTACTATTTGTGTAGGCCATTGCCCTGCGAGGGCCTAACCGCCGCATCACCGTGCTGGAACAGAGCCATCTGAACAAAGAGATCGGCGCGACAATATCGTGAGTTTCGGGGACTCTAACACCGTCACTACCACTCACACGCCGTTGCAGCCTTCAGCCAAACGCTTCCAAGTACGTGAACAGTGATTGCAATAGAGGACTTATGGCTGATTTTGCCGTTGCAGAATTGTCGAGAAACAATGGGGCCTCGAGGAAGCTCTTGCCAAGAAAGGCTCAATGGCGGACAAAGCTGTATGTTGCCAGCAACAGCCTCCTGGTTTGGTGGTCCAACTAATCGGTGATCAAAGTTCCGCATCTACGATACTGGAGGCAAGCTGCATGCTGAGATTCCGTTTCACTTGAAGAAGAGCTACGGAGCTGTAAGTCAGGAGTCGTTCGTGAACGTGAGAGAGAGCCTGCTGATCAGTAAATGTATCCTTAGGATCGAATGGTCTATCATAGGTAAAACGTGCCAAACAAAGTTCGTCTACGGGACTGACTCTAAATAGAGTCGATCTCCACGATTCGCTGAAAGAAGCCGCAATTCAGGTAACTCAAAACTGTTGTGTTGTCGTTCGGACCGGATGTGTGGTCAAGGGCTGCGACCCTGATGCCGGCAACGTCACGCTTGAGTCTGGCGAGGTGGTTGCAGGCGACCTTATAATTGGGGCCGATGGCATGTAAGTCTCTTTGTCGAAGCCTGTGTTTTAGTCCCTTGAGTTTTCTAACTCTCTGACAGAAAGAGTGCCATCCGGAAGTCAGTCCTTGGCAAGGAAGCTCCAGCAATACCCACCGGTCTGTCTGGTAAGCCGACCTCCCCACGTGCTGCGCGCTGCCATTTTTGACATCGATACAGCATACCGTCTCATTGTCGAGAGTTCTGCACTGGAGAAGGATGAAGACTTCACGTCTGTAATAGACCCTCGAGAATCTTACACGACGATGATCATGGGCCACGACCGAAGAATTATTATGGGTCCTGCAAGAGGAGGTTCCATCTACAGCATCGTCGCCATGGTTCCTGATGGTGAGCATTCCACTCTTGGCGAGAAGCGCGACATGCATATCGTCACGTTACTAAACCTCTGTGGTAGACAAAATGCACGAAAGCGCTGAGAGCAAGTCGTGGACCACCAAAGGAGACCCGGACAAGCTCCGAGAGACATTCGAGGTGTTTCCCAATTGGGCCAAGGCAGTGTTCAAGAACTGCACCGAGGTCGGACTTTGGCAATTAAGGGACTTGGTGAGTAATCAACATGCTCTGTGAAGACCTCTACATCGAGACTGACCACTCGTGGCTACTTATAGGACCCGTTGGAGACATGGCATCGAGGGCGCACCATCATCATTGGCGATGCAAGCCATGCAATGCTACCGACCCAGGGCCAAGGAGCAAGTCAGAGTGTGGAAGATGCAGAGGCTCTTGGTTTCATCTTCGCCGACGTGAAGCAGAAGCCAACGAGAGAAGAAGTCACAGCTCTACTCAAGGTATCAACTCGTGCATGATGTCTTGTACGTGGACAGCAGCTTATCACCCGAACAGACCGTCTTCGAGTCTCGCTACGAGCGCACCACCCTCATCCAGAACTATAGTCGTCAGTCTGGCAAGCCTGCGACAGACAAATTCAGCAAGAAGATTACCATGTAAGTGCTCGTTGGTCGCTCCTGGCTGAGAAACCTTGTGCGCTGACGATACCATGCAAAGGAACCCTGCCGAGTTCATGGACTACAACTGCACGTACAGCGGAGCACGCGATTGGATAAAAAGACAGGCAAAACTCAAGGAGTCCGAGGCACTTAAGCAAACCTGCCGCGACCCTTTGCCCATTCCGACTAATCAAATGGATGCTGTTTCTCTAGGTAGCGATTGATACTGGTGCATGTAGAAGTCTCGTTTCCCGATCTTGGGCTGAGCTGTTCTCCCGAGGTCTTCAG
Source organism: Colletotrichum sojae (assembly GCA_014235955.1). Taxonomy (NCBI): domain Eukaryota; kingdom Fungi; phylum Ascomycota; class Sordariomycetes; order Glomerellales; family Glomerellaceae; genus Colletotrichum; species Colletotrichum sojae. The sequence continues at coordinate 25,192 of WIGN01000303.1, read as the reverse complement.
AGAGCAAAGCATCTACCTTTCTTCCTTACGCTCAATGGCACTTACTTCATTCAAGACAGAACATTTCTCCGCTGCAACGTCGTGCTTGACATCGTCCCTAAAGACCTCATCCATGCGCTCGAGGGTATAGCCCCTCGTCTCCGGATACAAGAAGTAAAAGACAATAATCTCAACAACCAGCCAGACGACGTAGAACAGGTAATACTTCCACCCCAGCGAGTCCATGCCGATAGGGTTCACGAACTGGTTGGAGCATGACGCCGCCTTGTTGGCGAAGACGAGGATGCTCAGACCCAAGGCACGCAACCTGAACGGCAGGATCTCGGTGGGGTAAAGGAACAGCAAAGGGTTCAGACACAGATTGAAGGCCGCGTAGTAGATGAAGATGAAAGCTAGTCCAGCTTGGCTAGACGCTGAGGTTCCCTGCGTGTTGTACACGGCGATGCCACCGCCCACGAACATCCAACGCCGGCCGATCTTAGTCGAAATCACCGCCGCAAAGAGCGCGGTGGCATTGTTGACGGTGCTGATGACCCCGTTGAGCAAGGTCTGCTCCCACTGGCTCGTGATGCCGATGCTACTGAATATGCGAGTGAGGTAGTACGAAACCAGTCCGTTGCCCGACCACTGCTCGAAGACAGCGAGGGTGACCAGGACGAGGAGGCGCTTGCGGTTCGCCGGCGTCTTGAAGAACAGCCCCGGTCCCGCGCCCTTGACATGTTCCTTGAGCTGCAGTCCGGCCTCCATCTCTCGGAACTCAGCGATGACGAGGGGATCATTCGGGTCTCCGTTGCCGTGGTGCTTCACGATGATAGCGAGAGCCTCGTCACCGCGGTCCTTGCAGTACAACCAGCGCGGTGACTCGTCGAGGAACCAGACGAATATCATCTGCACCAGGCCTGCATCATGGTCGGCAGACGCCACGCCCAGGACCCGACGATGTTGGTGCTCCCGAAGACGACCCATCCGGCGGTCAGGGCGCCCAGGTAGAAACAGGTGTTGTACAGCGACCCGAAGAGCACGCGATGCCGGGGGTGCGCGAGTTTGGAGATGAGGACCGGCGCGGCGGCGAGGGCCAATGTGATGCCGAAGCCGACGACTATGCGGCCGCCAATGAAGAGCCCAATGGAGTGACTAAGACACTGGATTAGGACGCCGATGATCATGATACTGCTGCCGGATAGGATCGACCACTCGCGTCTAAAGCGATTCGAGATCATGGCGGAGAAGGGGCGCGGTCGAGAGGACGGCGCCAAGGGGATACGCAGCCTTGGTGATGCCCAGAAGGGTGCCCTTGGGGCTGCCGGACTCCTCGGTCCAGGCGGCGACGCCCTGGAGACCGGTCAGGGCGGAGCTATCGAAGCCGTTCGTCGCGTAGACGACGAGGCAGGCCGGGGCAAGCACGGCGTAGAGTCGGATGAGGGAGGGCGTAAGGGAGGCGAAGGCGGAGCGCTTTTCAGCCGCCAGAATCTCTGCCACGGTCTGCAGATGCTCGATGGCGGACTTTGAGTCCATGTTGAAGGGGTTTCCGGCCAAGGTCCTCGTGAGGCTATGTTCTTCAAAATGGCACGACGATGAGAACTTCAGGTTCTGGTGAACCTTCTACTGTGACATCTTGATCTGTTCATAAGCACCCGGAACAACTCGAGCAAGCGGAGGATCTCCCAGAGCACCGAAGGATCTTGCGTCGTGCTGGAGCCGAAGGTGAGTTGTCCTCTTCAACGCAAGCGTAACTGGCATGGGCCATAAATGACTTGGTTTGCAGGAATCGTGCTCTTGAAGAACGATATGTCCGTCCTCCCCTTGGAGAACCTGGACGGCAAGACCGTCGCATTCATCGGGCCAAATGCAGCCAGATCGGTCTCTAACGGAGGAGGCAGCTCGGATCTCGCGCCGCACTACCGGACCACCCCGTCGAGTCTTTCAGACAAGAGCTTTCCAAGGCCTATCCAACCGCCAAGGTCGCCACCAAGCCCGGCATCCTCTCGCACCGTTACCTGCCCCTGATGGATCCTTCAGTGACGAAGAACCCAGAGACTGGCTCTTCTGGGTTCGTGCTGTCCCTCTGGCGCAACTTGAAGCACGAGGGAGACCCCTTCATGGTCGAGCACCGGCCGAGCTCCAACTTGGTCTGCTACGACGGCCTCCCGCCCGAGTTGACGACCGGCGAGAGATACTCCTACCGCGCCAGGACCGTCTTAACGCCCAAGACGAGCGGCGTCCACCAGCTCTCCCTTTCCAGCTGCGGCCCCGGAAAGCTCATCCTCGACGGCAAGGTCATCATCAACATCGAGCGGCATTGGTCGTCTCTCAAGTCGTCCCTCTTCATGAGCTACGGCTCGCCCGAGGAACGTGTCGATGTTAAGCTCGAGGCCGGCAAGTCGTACGAGCTCGTCTTCGAGTCCATCAGCCGCGAGCTGAAGCCCTACAAGATGACCTACACCGGCATGCTTGAGCGCGAAGAGATTTAAGACTGTGGTCGAATCGATTTCTTCGAAAACCCCGGCAACCTCGATGACATGCTGCAAGAGGCCGTCGAGCTCGCGCGCAACTGGCAAAGACCGGAACTGGGAGACGGAGACCAGCGACATGGTCTCCATGAGCCTGCCGGGGCGATCCGACAAGCTTATCTCCGCTGTGGCGAAGGTCAACCCCAACGTCATCGTTGTCAACCAGACCGGCAGCCCCATCACGATGCCCTGGCTCGACGAAGTGCTGGTTGTCGTTCAGGCCTGGTACCAGGGTCAGGAGCAGGGCAACAGCTTGGCGGACGTTCTTCTCGGTGCGGCGAACCCCTGTGGTAAGCTGCCCGTGGCGTTCCCGCGTCGGATCGAGGACTCGCCCGCGTTCGAGAACTGCCCGGGCGAGCACGACGTGGTTCACTACGGCGGGAACATCTACCTCGGGTACCGCTTCTACGACCGCCGGAAAATTGAACCACTGTTCCCCTTCGGTGCCGGGCTGTCGTACACGACATTCGAGTACTCCAACCTCAGGCTGAGCGGCGATGTGTTGGCCGTGGACGGGCAGATCGAGGTTGAGGTCGACGTTACCAACACTGGTGCTCGCGGGGGCAAGGAGGTGGTGCAGTTCTACGTGGCCCCCGTAAGCAAGCCGGGTCTCGGTCGGCCTGTCAAGGAGCTCAAGGGGTGGGATAAGGTGTTCGTGCGCCCCGGCCAGATGGTGACAGCCCGTACCACGCTGAACCGGGTGAGCATCTCGTACTGGGATGATGCAGTGCAGAGATGGGTCATCGATGGCGGCGCTACTTTCTCCGTCATCGCGGCCAAGAGCTCGCGGGACGAGGGTGTATCGGCGGAGTTCAGTTCAGTGGATGCTGCACAACGGGTTCATTGATTAAAATCGGTGGGTTGCGCATATTTGAGGCCCATGTATAATTGTGTTAAACCAGCTATAATACGAAACTTGCGAAGCTGTCACTACGGATGATCCTGCTACATGTCAGTCTTGGCCCTCCGCCCGCTCAAGCAACTGAAGAATCTCGTGGTCTTTAGAAACCGTCGGTGAGTGAGACGACGCCGCCTTGACGTCAACATCGCGCGTCTAATGCACTGCTTCCCAGCACGGCAAAAGCAGAGCCTCGGAGAGGTCCCGGTTCGGGATGCGCTTGATGAACAGTAGTATGATCTCGGTCGCAAAGACACTTGCTCATCATTGTCAGCCTGTCTTCTTGTAGTAATATGATGGATTGTGGGATTGTCCCAACGTACGTCCGCCAGGAGTCATCGGGAACAGGAGCAGCTCCAAGGGCTCGTGCATGATTCCCCCGTGCAGTATTCCCGTGATGGCCGAGTTGATGGTGGTTCGAGCACCTGCTACCTCTTTGTCGGAGAGTGCAGCCGGGTCCGGGGCGTGGACGGCGCGTGGACGGCGCGATGGAGGTGCGAGCGGTAGAGAATGGTCCACGCGGCGTGGTCGCGAGCCTTGAGGTTGCCCTTCATCCGCTCTTGCATCGATCTGATTCTGCCAGGAAGAGTCGTTTGCGTTTGCACCTCCTCGAGCAGCGAGATATCGTCGAACTTCAAAGCTGGTGGGAGGCATGCTGTCCATTATTCGATCTGGCATTTGAGTTCCAACATGACGGAGGGAGGCGGAGCGACGACTTCCTCTGTGCCAATGTTAGCGAACGATGATCAGTTGTATGGTAGCGGGGCTTTGGGAGTCTAACCCTGGCTGTAGAGATGGAGATGAATCCGATTCAAAAGCCTACTCATAGCTATAAGAGCCAGGAAGAAAAACTGGTGATCTCTTCGGTGAGGATCAAGTTCGGAATCTGGGACTAGCGGGAGTCGAACGGCCCCTTCTAGACCGCTCAACCCGGTCGGGGGAAAGTCGAACTCGACGAGGATTTGACTCCAAGAGTCGTCAGCTTGCTGCAGCTCTTTGAAGTTCATCCCGGCAGACTAACCTTTCCTGTAAGTATGCAATCCAGTATAACTGGCAGTGGTGGGCTTGCAACTGTGGCTCTCTGTCACAAGACTCAGTTTTCATCATCGGCATTGGCCATGTAGGACTCACAGCGGCAGCAAACTCATGATTGTCGCGCAAGCTCTGTTGATGAAACGCCGGTGATCGTATACCCTTAGTTTTGCAGAGTGACATAACCTGTGCAGCGATCTGTAAGCTAACCGGCTCAAGTGTCAGAAGGAGGACCTCACGCAATGAGAAGGAGGCACTGTACGCTGCCCCAGTCTGCCGCTTCCACATCCCTAAATATATCAGACGCCAAGTTGAAGAAGCAGAGGCCGGCCTCATAGTCTGAAATGAACTCGATAGAGTCAGATTGAGACCATTCTCGGCTACCAGTATGACACGCGGCTAGCGAGCCTAGGGAGAGAACAAGTAGCACGAGACAACTGTCCAGGCTACCGGCGAAGCCGGTCCTTAGGGCCTGATTCAGGTGGTTGGCGTAAAATTCGTCCTCGTCCAGGATCAGGAACTGGGGATGAAAATGGGTAAATTAAAAACCAGTGAGAATCCTCAACTGGGATAGGGACAGTGCTGAAAGCCAGTTCTCGCTGTCTTGTGGCAGCTGGGAACAGGCATCTTGGAGGCGAGGTCGTCTTCCTCATCTTCACTTTAATTTCTATGTCAACGGGATATCGGAGCTTGCGTTCGGTGAGAGACAAGAGAGAACACGGCCACGACAGCAGGTGTTGCGGTGCCGTGCAGTGACGCTCGGGTATGGCCAGTTCCTGTCGTATCTGGGCCGAGCCCAGTCTCGATGGCGTCGGGGCAGTCATCGGATTGATTGCCCTGTGGAGAGCGCGACATGCTGCGCCGAGGATCCAGGACGATCTCGATTGCTAACTAGAGCCTGACTCGATGCCTGCCCTGGGACGCCTTCCGACAAAGCATCAATTTTCGCCTCGATCCTCTTGAGCGTGTCGTTCAGCTCTGTCACTGAGAGATTCTTTCTGTAGACCGGGTTCAAGAAAGTCAACACCAAGACTGGACGGAGATTGTCAACTGTCAAAGCATTTGAACATACTTGGAAGCTACCGTTTCGACATAAGAACATGCCAATCTGACCCTTTTGCATTGGCCGCACAGTGGCTTTGCTTCGTCGCATCTTTTCTTCCTCTCGCGACACGGGGCGCAAACCTTACGAACATATAAACAAACATTCGATAATATCTCTACTCGAGCTTTGGAGGTGTTACATTGAGTGCTTGACGTCGCGCGGCGTTGCCCGACGATTGACCTGCTCGTGTTGTTTCACTGCTCATGTTGGCGTTGACGACCAGAAGAAATGGAAGACGCTATTAACGTCTCCAGCGGGGGGATCAAACTCTTGTACTTAGGTACCGAGGCACCTAAACAGGAGCGCCAAGTCGCCTGGCCACCCCGCCGTCGGCGCCGAACAGGGCCGTCCGTGGAGCCCGGGAGAACGGGGCACGGCCATCAGCAAGACCCGCAAAAGGATCGAGGTACCTCGGGCCTTTAAGCCGGTCCCCGGTAGAGAACCCAAAATCGACGCCGGCTGGGATCCACAAGCCGGGGCGGAGCTGACTCGGCTTACTTACTTCTCTCCAGAAGCTATTGACGATCAGATTTTTCAGCGACGTCACCATCCGCTTCCCCTCTTCTCTTGTCACTTCAAAACGCCAGTTTCGGTGCTGTCTTCGGGCCGGAATCCCATCTGAAGCCGGCTTCCGGGTGTACTCGCAGACCATCAATGATTGTCGAGGATACCGTGCATGTGAAGTGTCATTCTGATCAGGCCATGGCGCCGTCAAGCACCCTCATGGTCATCACCTAGACATGAATACAAGGCTGAATCTTTCGAATGTCAGCCATGACTGCATGTGCGTTGCAGAAGAGGTCAGCACCAAGCTTGACTCTGACCCAGGCCCGGGTAGACCCGACTGCGTTTCCTTTGCTCGAAAAGAGAAATAGCGTCGAATGAAAAGCAGGAAGTGTTGAAGTTGCGTATGAGTCACACTTGGTGCCGGCAGCTTGGCTTCGGTATGGCCGAATAGACGTTACATGTCACACTCTATGCCTAATAATACTACCTACAGAGGGCGACGAGTAAGGCGACACTTAGTACAGATTCTATAGAAGATGTACTAGAACTCAATCAGGTCAACGATTTGTCATTGCTGCAATCTACAATCCTCGCCAAGCTGAGTCCAGTGCTATGTGGGCAATTACTCACCTGGAAACGATACAATACAGCACCGAATACCCTGCACTTTATTTACTGTTGCGGAGACAAGTTTGGCCTCACTGGGGTTGTGCGGGGAATGGAAGTCAACGTTGATCCGGAAGAACTGTCGGAACAGAAGACGCTTTGGTTGTAAAACAGGGGCAGTCTTAGGCCGGGGCCCGCGCAATCCGTCTCCTAAAGACGTCCAGAACGGTGCCAAATTGGCTGTACACTACACCAAACACCCCACGGGCCACAGGTCGACGCTGCCGGCGTGAGTCAGACTCTACGGGGTTTTGATTAGTTCCGCTGGAGCGAAACACCAGCCCACTACGGAACATCGTAAAAGTCCTGTGGCGAAGCAGAATCAGCGCTAAGCCACGGCAAACCAACATCGAGGTCTTTGAAGGCAGGCTACCTACACAACTTGATGGCACTTTGTGGCACGTCACTCGTGGCTCTCAGGACTTGTATTTTTTCTCTGTTTTGACAGTATAAGAGACCTGGTTGAGCCTCTGTTTCTCTCTTGCTCTCGTTCTTTTTTATCACAACCACAACCGCAACACACAGCCCATCATGATCACCCGTATACAAGCCTCTCAGGCCCTTCACCACGGCTGTGCCATTAGTGTCGCTCTTCTTGTGTCCGTGTCGGCCCTGATCCGATTCGGCCGAGTTGAGAAGAGCTCACCTCCGGCGTCACGCCCCCGATCACCACTATTTCTATCACTATTCATCATCATTTTCTTAACATATCTTGGCGAAGGAATTGCTGCTTCCATCGACGACACTGCTTTTCACACGGAGCAAGCCCACGCCGTTCACCTCACGATCTCCGTCGTTGCCTGGGCTGTCGTAGCCCTCCGTCGGGATGGCACTCGAGCTTTGCTTGGTGGCGTCTCGGCCGTCACTATGATTTTCGAAATTCCGCTGCTCGTTCTGTGCGCTGTCGCGAGGCCAAGCTCCACCCGCGGCATCATCAGTATCTGCTGCCAGGTGCTCAGGTTGCTGGCTGTCTTGATTCTCTTCTCGGCAAGCGTGAGGCGGTCATTGGGCAAGGAACACTGCGTTGCCTATGAAGAAAGCCAACCGTTCCTGCAGGCGAGTTCCCACGATGGAAGTCTCAACTCCAATGGATACGGCAGCCTGCCTAGCCAAGAGGATTCCGACACCGAGGTCGCTGAGGACGACAGCGACGACGACTCAGACGATGGCGCCAGCATCAAGCGACGCCGGGCCCAGCGACTCAGAGAGACCGGTGGATGGCTGGGATATCTGAAAGACTTTTCTATCTTCATCCCCTACATCATCCCCAAAAACGACCGCAAGGTCCAGTTTTCCATCTTTCTCTGCCTGCTGTGCCTCGCCGCGGGGCGAGTTCTCTACATCATGATCCCCATCCAGCTCGGAAAAGTCATTGACCTAGTCCTCAACAAGGAGGCGCCATACGGCGCCCTCGTCGGCTGGCTGATCGTCACCCTCCTCAGTGGGGAGTCCGGCATCGGCCTGATCGAAGCGCTGACCAAGATCCCCATCAAGCAGTTCTCCTACCGCCAGGTCACCAACGGCGCCTTCAGGCACGTCATGAACCTCTCGATGGAGTTCCACTCGAAGCGCGACTCGGCCGAGATCATGAAGGCCATCGAGCAGGGCGAGTCGCTGACGAACTTGCTGGAGACGGCGGTCATCGACATCCTCCCGACGGTCGTCGACCTCTTCATCTCCTTCTGGCTGCTCTACTCCAAGTTCAACATCTACGTCGCGCTCGCCATGCTCGTCGCCCTGTCCGCCTTCACGGGCCTCGAGGTCTACACATCCAACACGAACGTCGACAACCGCCGCGCGTCCAGCAAGGCCCAGCGCGAGGAGGCCAAGATCATGTACCAAGCCGTCCAGGGGTGGCAGACCGTCACGTACTTTAGCATGCTCGGCTTCGAGCGGCGGCGCTTCGCCCGCGCTGTTGACGCCCAGCTCGATGCCAGCCGCAAGTACGACGTTCGCGACGCCCTCGTTCAAGGTATCCTCGAGTTGACGATACCCCTCACCTTCTTCACTCTCGCGGCCCTCGTCCTCCATGAGATCAACGCCGGGCGCGCCACAGCCGGCGACTTCGTCTTCCTCATCCAGTACTGGGAGTTCCTCATGTGGCCGATAAAGATGCTCTCGCACAATTACCGTTACCTGATGAAGGACCTCGTCGACGCCGAGCGCCTGCTCGACCTCCTGCAGACCAAGCCCACCGTCATCGAGAGGGAAGACGCCCGCGAGCTCCGCGACGTCAAGGGCCACGTCGCCTTCGAGAACGTCGGCTTCGCGTATGACCCGCGGCGCACAACGATCCGAGATCTCAACATCGCCGCGGCGCCGGGCCAGACTGTCGCGCTCGTCGGCGAGACGGGCGCCGGCAAGTCGTCCATCATGAAGCTCCTGCTGCGCTTCTACGACGTGACGGAGGGCTGCATCACGATCGACGGGCACGACGTACGCGCCGTGACGCTCTCCTCGCTACGCGCGGCACTGGGAGTTGTTCCGCAGGACCCGCTGCTCTTCAACGCGTCGGTGATGGAGAATCTGCGGTACGCGCGCCCCGGCGCGAGCGACGCCGAGGTGTTCGAGGCGTGCCGCGCGGCAGCGATCCACGACCGCGTGCTCACCTTCCCCGACGGCTACGAGAGTCGAGTCGGGGAGCAAGGGGTCAAGCTCTCTGGTGGCGAGATTCAGCGGCTTGCTATCGCGCGGGTGTTCCTCAAGGACCCGCCCGTGCTGATTCTCGACGAGGCAACGAGCGCGGTGGACACCAAGACGGAGGCAAGCATTCAGGGCGCGCTGGAGGCGCTGAAGAGCGGGAGAACGACGTTTGTCATTGCGCACCGGTTGTCGACTATTGTCAATGCTGACAATATTGTTGTCATTCATGACGGGAGCGTTGTGGAGTCTGGGACGCACGAGGAGTTGCTTGAAAAAGGGGGAAGGTATAAGGACTTGTGGACAAGGCAAGTCGGCGGGTCAATAGAGAAACATAGCGCGTAGTGTTTGTTTTTTGTCCTTTGTATTTCTCTTGGTTCATTATCTCCTTAACCGTATTATCAGCTTGGCCAAGCTCGAGTATTTTTATCTCTCCATTTTCTCTATCCTCCAGTTGACGTGTTGACAAGCAACAGCCAACATGGCTCTTAACTTGCGGCAGCAGTCTACGCTTTGAGTCCCATGCTGCTTGTATCGTACCCATTGGCTTCAAGGAAGTTCTTGAAGCGGACATCCTCATCTTCGAGGTGCTTGGGAGCCTGCGTGATGGTGAGTACTCATGTCCACCCTGGAACAACACTTCCCAGGGAGGGGTACTTACGTCGGGAATCAGAAACCAAACACACAGAGTGCCAACGACCGAAATACCACTCCCGATCAGGAAGATCGCCTGCTGGCCCTTCAGCCGGTCGTCAAAGCTGGCAAGAGCCGCGCTGAGCGCCGTAGTGCCGACCGCGGCTCCCGCCTTTCCAACAGCCGCCGCGAAACCAAGGAAGTGTCCGCGCAGCGGCGTGGGGAACGACTCGCTGGACACGAGGAAGTTGCAGTCGCCAGGCCCAACCGACAAGAACGTCTGAAACAGGCCGTACAGCGTCACGAACAGCGGGAAGACGCTGCTGATCTGGATCATGGAGCCGCCGATGGCGAAACCAAAGACGCAGACGATGGCCCAGCCAAGGGCGTACGTCTGCCGGCGGCCGATGCGGTCCATCAGCAGCGCGCCGATGAAGGCTCCCGGCAGAGCGAAGGCGTTGACGAGGGCGGACCAGCCGATTGACTGGAGCATGGTCTGCTTCTGGGAGGTGAAGCCTGCGACGAGGGTCGGCGCGAGGAGGTTGAAGGGGTAGACGACCGCGTCGTAGAGGAACCAGGCGGCGCAGCAGCCGAGGAGGGGCTTCCAGTAGAGTTTGAGGGCGAGGCGGTAGGGTATTCTGTGCTGGATCGCGTGCTTGCGGTATTGCTGTGAGTCTGCGAGGCGCATGCGGAAGAGGAAGATTACCAGGGGCAGCTGTTGAGTTGTCAGCGACTGTCACGGTGATTTCTGGTGAATAGGGGCTGACGCACGAAGATGCCGATGCCGAAGCAGATCCTCCACACTCCGTCGCTCGCTTCGCCGTTGTAGGCCGCGATGACGATCAGGGAGACGATGCTGGAGCCGACGAAGCCCGAGATGATGGCCGCGTTAGTCGAGACGGCGACGAGCATACCGCGGCGGCGCCGCATGGCCTCGGTACTGTCGGCGCATTCGAGGGCTTGGGACGTGCAGACGGTGTACTCTCCGCCTTCGACACAGTCAGCATGAGGATGTCTCGTCTGTTGGGATGGGCTCGGTTTGGCTTACCGGCGCCGACTCCTGCGACTCCGCGGCCGATGACCATCATCCAAAACATGCCCTCCACGGTGGCTCCGTGTGCAGCGGTTGCGATCACGATTCCCTGGAATTGTTAGCAATCCTGGACAATAGTGCTGTCGGCGCGGGACGTTTCTCACCAAAACCAAGAAGAGGGTCGTGAGGATGATGCCGACTTTCCTGCCGAACTTGTCGATGCAGAGGCCGAAGATCAGCATGCCGAAAATGTCACCGATCAGGATGGAGTTGGAAAGCCTGGTCTTGATTTCGTTGGTCACCTGCTTCGGGTAACTACAGGAGTGCGTCAGATTGTCGTTTTTTGCCAGAGCTCTGCAGTGAAACTTACAGCTTGGCCAGAACGGTGTTCATGTAGCCGATGATCTGGATGTTGTATCCGTCCGAGAATAGCGCCACGCCCTGAATCAGAACGTCTAGCTTTCCTGCTGTCCTAGCAGGCGCCTGGTCTTGAGACGAGGCATCGTCGCGCTCGGAGGACACGATGACCCCGAGATCCTTCTTGGCCGAGTCGTTGGCCGTGTCGGATCCGGCCTCTGAGCGGGTTACAGACTCCATGGCGATGGTTCTGAGGCAATGAACAGGACTTTAGTGGTTCTTGCTTTCATTCTCCCGTGTCTAGATGCGGCCATGGGCCAGAGTAGGTATAAATATCAAGATCTCGCCCGACACGTGGAACCCCTGGCCGTACCAAGGTCTTGGTACGCATACTGATAGGTTGCTGATTGAGAGGATGGATTAATGTGGCTAGCAAGAACTTGCTTGGAAATCTAGCCTGAACAACTGGTTCGCGGCAGTTCACGCCTGGATGGCTCCGAGGGCCGCTTGATAGTGTGGTAGTGATGCGGGTCGAATCCCGTTAACGCGGCTCTGCGGCGGCCTCACCCACTGAACACGAGAGGCTGGCCACGTGCAGTAAAAGGTTGCAGCACATGCGTCCAAAGTTGTTGATCATGGTGTTCGGAGGATGGCCGACGTGGGAATCCATCGGGAATAACCTGTGGCAGGATTTCGGCTTTTTGTCAAAAGAACGTGGTTGAAGCTGGGATGGGTAGTAAGAACAAGCTTCACTAGCCCATATCTCAACACCCGTTGAGATATGTCTCTGAAGGTGTCTAGGCGAGTCTCAGCCGTCGGAGTTCAACCCGGTGCCCACGTGGTGGAATCCCGTCCTGTCAGACGTCAATCGGGGTGGGGCTCCGCTTCCCGGCGGTCTACCTCTCGGTAAACCGTCCCATGGGAGTCTTGGTGGAAAAGCAGATCCTTAAGTGGGGGTAATTTGATATCTTCCGAGTTGTTGGTTCTCCTGGGCTTGGTTTGGGGGCGCAAATGTTGAAGACCCGACGCGATCGGGTCGGCAAAGCGGCATCAAGACGCGCATGTCAGGCCACTGGACCCTCTCTTTGGCATCCACTGGATCATGGTCGAGAGGAAGACGGTTGGAGATGTGTATTGGAGCACGTGTCGACCTCATTGGCAAGATAGAATTCCCTGTCCCATGTAGCTATGAACGTTATCTCAACTCGTCTTGCCCTTACCACGGGCTCGGGAGTGGTGCTTAGTCACATAGCAGACTGAATATGCTCGGCATCCCTCGCATGAAGCGTTGTTCTCTTTCACGATCTAGTAGTAACTCCTAGGTTGCATAAGTCGAGACCGAGAAGCAGTGGACGACACTCGTAAGAACCCTAACTGTCAACGTGCTTGGTCCCGAGAAGTCGGATCCTATGATGGCCCTTCCAGGCGTTTTGGATGCCATCTTGGCCGTGGCAACGCTTACCCTCAGGGCAACCGCCGTCCTTTTCACGAGATTTGTACCATTCTTCCGGTTTCTGAGGCCCATCTGATCACTACTGACGGAAAGTAGCATCCCCTCGGCCGCAGATATCTCAACCGCATCTATGGCAGTGCCGCGGCTTACTTGCTGTGTCTTTTCGCCAAGCTCTTCCTCAGCAAGCCTCGGACGGCTAGGGGACGGCGTCATCCCGGCGTTCTGTTGCTGCTTGGATGGATCGACTCGAAGCAGCCGTTCCTAAGCTTCATCACAGTCTGCCTGAACGTCCTTTCTCTGGGCGCCGTCTTGGATTTCCTGTACCGAAGCCACTACCTGCATCAGAGTCATGACTTTTCTTTCGCCCGAGTTGGTTACGTCGATGAGACCTCGGCACGGGTTGTCATTCGCGCTCCCATCAATCCCCTCAGCCATGTAGAGATACAAGTGAGTATAGACGGAGGCGACGAAAAGCGCATGTTGTCGCAGGTCATCACGGTGACCGAGCCGAACGACTACACGGGAACCTTTCTCCTGGACGGCCTAACCCCGGGCATGACTTACACCTACACGACCAACGCCAGCCACTCGGGCACCTTCAAGACAGCAGATCTGCACCCGAAGCGATGGAGTCTCGTGTCGACGAGCTGCATCAAACCCTTCTACCCGTACAGCCCGCTGGACCACGGCCTCCGAATCCGCGGCCTAGAGCACCTGGACGCGCACCTCACTTCGAGGTCGGCACCGGTGGACATGATGCTCTTCCTGGGCGACTTTATCTACATCGACCTCCCCGTCGCCCTCGGCTGGACACACGCGTACTACACAGCCGCCTATCGCCAGGTCTACGCGTCGCCGAGCTGGACGCCTGCGCTGCGCGCCCTGCCATGGGTCCACGCTTACGATGACCACGAGATCATCAACGACTGGGACGCCGGCGAGGAGACGAGTTTATACCGGGCTGCGATGACACCGTTCCGAGCGTACCACGGCCGCGCGAACCCGCCGTCCTTGACAGGTGGCGACGGGACCTACTACGTCTTCCGCCACGGGGACGTCTCGTTCTTCGCGCTGGATACCCGGCGCTACCGGTCGCCGGCAGAGACGACGGATGGGCCTGGGAAGACGATGCTTGGCGCGGCGCAGCTTGCTGACCTCGAGAGGTGGCTGGCGTCCGAGAGAGCGTGGAAGGTCGTCGTGAGCAGCGTGCCATTCACCAGGAACTGGAGAGGCCCAGACTCGGCCGACAGCTGGTCGGGGTACCTCTGGGATAGAGAGCTCGTCTTGGACATGATGAGGCGTACTGGTGGTGTTGTGATTCTCAGCGGGGTGAGCAGTTCTTCCATTTCTTTTTTTCTTCTTTTCCAGTCATCTTCCCCCACCAGGACCCTTGTCATCAATCAACCAGAGCCATTCTTGCGAGAGTTGGGAAGAAGGCGGTGGGGACAGTTGCTTATTGCGATGGCCGAGATTAACATCTGCTTTTTCCTATTTTCCAGGATCGCCACGAGCACGCGACGACCCTGTTCCCGCCAAAGAAAGACGGCGACAAACCGATCATCGAGTTTTCCACGTCCCCGCTCAACCAGTTCTACGAGCCCATCGACCGGTTCCACGAGCAGATCGAGGACACGGACGTCTCGGTGCACTCGCACCCCTGGGGCAACTCCAAGTTCGGCGTGGTTTCGTTCGACACGTCGGACGATCGCCGGTTGCGGGTGGACTACGAGCTCGTCGTGGACGGGGAGTCAACGTGGAATTACACGTGGGCGTATGAACGTTAGGAGATCGTCACGAGTCATTTGAAAGGTTTGGGGTTGGCTGGGGGGGCTAGTGGGATCAGCGTAGGTCACGTCCGGAGAGCGTTGGGGTTGTGATGAATGAATCTTGTTCGGTTGATGACTTCAAGTGTGTCTGTCTCTGTCCTGTCGACGTAGACCAGTCCGGCCGGGTCCTTCCGATCCGACTCCCCATGTGCCTTTTCTCTCGTCCCTCTTGGTCCTACCAGATCCCGTAAACGCCGTGCCTATGTTCCCGACTCGCCCCAAACTCCCGGCTGTCGTACCCTATGCCGCATGCCTGCGTGTATCGCATGCCAAGAATCGAAGTGTGAATGTGTGTATGTTTGCAACGACAGATCTGCCGTGACGTCGGCTAGGAGCAGCTGTCGGTCTCCGCCGCAGGGTAGCAACTGTGCAGTTGTATACTGCCGCGATGAGTCTCGGCTCCTGCGGTGCTGACCTTTTAGACCACAGGCTGTAGGACCTCCGCGTCCGCCGCAATGTGGTCCTCCACCTCGCGACGCCCGAGGCCGCCGTGGACTCCGGCCCTGGCGTTCAGGTTGTACTCGTGGCGGATGATGTTGTTCATTGGTGTGATGGCGGCCTGCGTGGCTCCGAAGAGCGCGGCGGCAATGACATAAGCGAAAGTGGCCTTCATGTTTTCTGATTCGGTAGCTTTGAGGGGAGGTTTCTGTCGATGCTCGGTTTCGCAACGATGGAGAGGTCTGATGGTGTCGAGCTTTGAGTGTTCGAGATCAACTCGAGTCTAACGTGTACGGACGGCGATGGAGGAGTGACAAACTACGAACACGAAACGCTGTCAGACGGATGAGAGGGAGGGCGAACCGAGGTTTATCAAGTGCTGTGAGACAGCCGCTCGGGCGGACGCAACTATCAGATGGGACGGGATATTAATCAATCATCAAACCTTGATCGTCTCTGCCTGTGGAGCCAATGGCCGTGAGAGATTCCGATCTTCGCACGCGCTGCTCCCGCACGAGACGACCAGGGAAGGTAGCAAAGAGATCGGCGATACTGACTCGCCGGGGGGGTTAGTGGCTCAGTGGGATAATAACAATGTTTGGTTCTCGTAATTCTCTCCGGGGAAGCTTGGGTTGGCCTGTTTAGTCGAGTGCCAAAAGTGCCGTGCCTACGGAAGAACTTCGTGTTCGCAGATAATAACCAGCCCTGCGGAATTTGCGCAACTCCAGGGATGGCGTGACTTTGCTTATTTGACTCAAGATTGGGGGCTGCGGTTTCATCTAAGGCGAGATGCGCGCAGCCGAACATGGCGTCGCACGGCATGGCATGGATCTGCCCGCTTGGCTCAGGCCGATGTGACACAGCGTTGTAACCCATCCGTTCTTTGGGAGCGACGCAACGCATCGCACGGCATCCGGCACGCACACGCAATTGTCGCAATCGCATGGGGCAAGCGAACCCCTCTATTCGGATCACCCGAGGGTGGTCTCCCGGTATGTCGTGATGGCCTTGGATTCCAATCTCTCTGCTTCGGCCGAACGAGATGGCGCAACGGGCTACGGACGACGGACGCGGGATAGATATTGAGTGGACTCCGGAGTCCGGGGTCAGGCTTGTTTCCCAATGCGCTTCTTGATTAAGAGACGGCAACTGGATTGCCATCCCTAAACTCATCGAACTATCACAGGCACCAGTGTCACCAGCAAATCTTCCAAGACAGTAAATATCTGGATGCCTCGGCAATTCCACACCAGATGGTTGCGACAAAGTGCCCGTTGCGCGTCCGCAACGTCAACACCGCCGAATGTTTCTCTGGGGCCGACGAGGGGGAAACGTGGGAGCGACCCGGTCGCCAACCACCCCTGACTCCCGCACTCCCGAAGAAACCCACGATCCCGCGCCCCTCTTCCCTGCCCCAACACGTCACGGACTTCATCATCCGCGGACTTTTGGTCCACAATCCGTCTGCCAGTTGAAGGCATAGTTGCCAACGACAACTCAAGTTGGTGAGCTTGCAACCTATCACAACTTGAAGGTCGGGAGCCGATGCTGAACCTTTGTGCGCACCGACGAGTTGTTCCGGTCGGTATCGCTATCGCTTCCGTATCTGCGCAGACGCCTGGCTTATGATTGCCGTGCGTTTTGTTGTCTTCGATGGCTCAAACTTTGCCACTGCATCTGCGGGTAGAGCCTAGGGCGGAATCCAATTGCTATACCCTCCAATTCTTGCGAATTGCATTACGGCCCCTCGAATTGCCGTCTTTCGGCAAGTTTTAGATCCTCGAAATGGTCCCTTCGGTTATGCTTTTTGGTTGCTTACTTGTGATCCCGAGTTAAAATCACTTCGATCGAAACGAACAGCCATATATAAGCGGCCATTCCGCAGCATCTTATGCTTTAGAGGCAGATACTACAGCCCACACTGTATCTTAATCACCGTCAACTTGAACTTATCTCCGAAATGAACGCAGCAAACGGCGCAGCCGCTCTCGACGGCCTGAAAGAACAGAAACAGAGCCCCTACCTGACTATGATCGGTGATGCGGAAGCGGAGCTCGAGCGGCTCAGGATCCAGCACCGCTGGCTACAGATGTGCCTCAACGACAGAATCGCCTTCGCCCCGGTCGATCTCAAGAAGGACGGGCTCAAGGTCCTCGACATGGGTTGCGCGGACGGTACGTTCACCTTGCTGCTGGGAGACAGGTCGGGCTAGAGTTGACGCGCGTTGCGGTGTGACAGGGACTCTCCTCAGGGACCTGCAGAAGCAAGTCCCGCCGTCGGCCGAGATGGTCGGCGCCGATGTCTCGACCGTCTTCTTGCCATCGTCTGCCCAGGGCAACATCCGCTACGTGACACAGGACATCTGCGACCCGCCCGCCGACGAGCTCAAGGGCAAGTTCGACTTTACGCACGTCCGTAACGTCCTCCACAGCTCCGGCAGGTCCGGCGTAGAGAAGGCCGTGGAGAATCTCGTCGGTAAGCCGTGTTTTACCTGTTGCCGTTTTCGTCGGACTAAAGTAAATAAGACACTCTTGTCCCTGGGGGTTGGGTGCAGGCATTGGAGATGGACATGAGCAGCGAGCAGCGCGAACAGCCGCAGGCGCTGCAGGATGCGATCCGGGTCATCAGCACCGTGATGGAGAAGGCCGGCATGGACCCCGCGTACCAGAAAAAGCTCCCCGAGGCCTTCAAGAAGGCTGGCCTGCAGAACGTCACCCTCGAGCGGGTGAACTGCGGGATTGGCAAGGCGCACTCCAATCAAGCAGACTTGGAGACCTCCATTGCGCCGTTCAGGCGGACCATACCTTTGGTCACGAGGACCGCAAGCGGTGAGCACGGTCGTTGAGCTTCAAAACAGAGTCTCCTTACTAACACGAATTGCCATAGCCATGTGTCCCGAGTTACCTCCCTCCGTCTATGAGAATCTCGAGGAGCGCTACGTCAAGGACATGACGGAGCAGGGCGGGTTCTTTCCAGCTATAATCGTCTACGGGCAGAAGCCGCTGGACTAACATGGGTTCATGCTCTCGCGAGGGATTTACTTCGGCAATCTATAATTGGATGAGACTTTATGATGAAACTTGTTCGCTATCCTTGAATTGGCTTCGTTGTGCAGGTAGCCAGGAAGAAAGCTATCAACACCCATGCCCGCCCCAACAGCCGTCCTTCAAAAGTTTATCACATCACAGCGGATTTCCCTCAGCACGCAACCGGCGGGGCGAACTGGTAGCACGTCGAGCCGATGCAGCACCAGGCATCGCCATCCCGGCAGACGGTCTCCTCAGGCGAGCAACCGGCGGCCTGACGCTCGTCGATGGATCCCGGTGCGGCGAGGGCCATGGGAGCGGCGGCGAGAAGGAGGGTGATGCTGATCTTGACCATTTTGATACTAGCATGTATGAGCGTTAATCGTTCTACCAAAGCAACTCATTCGGGTCACTCACCGTCGAGGGTTGCGTGTTTGAGTTGACTTGAACGTGGGTGAAGTGATGCTGTCAAGGTAATGTGGTTGACGGAATATTGGCTAGCGATGGCAACATCAGCTACCATAAAACGAAAAGAGCACTGCCTTTAATATACTTATGGGTTGTCATCAGTCCCATTTTAGTCGGCTATTGTCAAACCACTAAGCTTATCTCCTCCGGGAAGGTGTCGTCGAAGGATCGAAGGATCGATCTTGGCAAACGCCGCCTCTCCGAGGCGATTCGTGCAGACCAGCCATCGACGGTAGACCAAAACAGCTCGGGGGCAATCAAGGCTTATCTCTGATAAATGCAACCCAAGTTGGCAGGACGAGTAAGCGGGCATCGTTCGCATCTCATCTCAGCGATCCACATAAGTCGCGGGGTCGGCGCCCGCCTACTCTTACGGCCTCCCAAAAGCGGCTCGCCCCGACTGCAGATCGAGGCTTGGCCCGGCGCCCGACGTCTGAAGGATCTCCGGCCCTGCCCGGGCCGCGCCTCCTTGGTCTTGGTGGTTGTTCTCTGCAGAAATGTTATAAGAGGGGGTCGTGGATAACTAGCTTCTTCATATTTGGACTTGCTGTCTTCAGACCCCGGGAGAGCCAGGGCTGTGAGTACCCGGTTCATCAATAATATCTGAGACTCTAAGCTCGTCTCCTACCTACGGCAGAGCTAATGAATGCTTTCCAGAAGGGACGAAGAAAGTAAAAGGTTCCTAGAAAAGAAATTCCTTCCAAAAGAAAATCTCATGTATGAGGCGTTGGCAAGGATTAGACCGCCAATACGAACAGAGCCATTACAGTCAATGTCTGCATACGGAGTGTATGTGCCACTCACCACGGGCAATGTAGAGGCGGTCGTTTGAAAAGAGTGGTTTCCATACGTTTGTTTCTACACCAATTTCCGAAGTTGCCCAATTATATTGCCTGCCATTCATGGCCAGCAGGGAGTGATTCTTCCATCGTGATGGCCTCAATTATCAGTATGAGAACCATCTTCTGATGCATGTCCATGGCTTAATATAATTCGGTCACGTCAAAAATCAAAAAGAAACCCAGCAAGATGTCACTTTCTGCTTGAACTGGTGCTGCTCAAGAGTTGCCCAGTAAGTGACTGAGTTCCGACGCTGTTCACGAGGGGGTTACCATTTGCTGCCGTCTCCGGATCTTTTCCCGATTTCTTCCTGTCTTCCCCAAGCCTCTTCATCGACTTTGATCGACGTCTCTATCGGTCTTCTCTTGTGTTCATAGCTTCAGTGGTCACCTCAAGAGTAATGCGTACCTTGATGATTTGGACCACTGTATAAGGAGATAGGTTCTTTTCCCAGCGCCACGGCACCTGTGGCGTTTTCTTACTTTTTTTTTTGTCTCCGACTGCTTTGGAAATTTCCCACTTTGGAGCCTCCTGCCTCTGATCAGGATGTGTTTGCCAACAGATCTACTTGATCAACCCAAAGAAGTGTAGGAAGGAGAGACTCGGAGTCATCGCCTGCTGAGTAGGAAATGGTTCTCTTCACAACACGACGATAGCGTAATCAACGGGGAAGGCATGAGCCCTAGGCTGACCGTCTTGGAAAGAGCCAACGATACCTGTAGAGGTTAGTGATGACTTTTCGCATGTGGCGTATGTGGACTTTGAAATCGTGGCGCTCACACTATCTCCGTCTGCTTGTCAGAAGGGTGAAAGGGCCACAACTCAACTCCTTCTCTCCCCATACCTTTCTCCTCATACCTTGATGGCAAGCATAATCTGCTAGATGGGTCTTAACCATCACGGCAGGCGGGTCAGATGGGTTGGTGTGCCACAGTTCTATCTCCGGTCTATTAATACTATGGTAGTTTGCAGCCGCTGATGGACAGGCCTTTGAGGTGTTCTTTCCTCGCATAAATATCTAGCCAACAGTCCTTTCTTGGCCGTTTCTCTTCTCTTCAGTCTCGTCGTCCACACACTCTTCGTGCCCAACATCCACTTGTTCCAAAGAACGGCTCAACTCTCACGCTACAGTCACCGTCCATCAACTTGACCTTATACCCACGGATACTCCAACAATGCCAGAGTACGTTTACCCCGACGGGCTCCTCGTTGGCTTTCCCGCCCCTCAACCATGCATCTGCGACGGCCATCGCGAGCGGAGACGCGATTACCACAACTGCTGTCCCCCATGCTGCTCCAGGGAGCTCGCAGACGAGACGTACAAAATGTCGTTTGCTATCCACCCCAGGCATCTGCCAGTGGCTCATGGCGAGGATCACCCCTTCTGAACGGCGCAGTTGAAAGTTGACGCCCTCGACGCACCCCGTCTGATGCGCGAGGGCTTCTTTTGGAACGAGGACAACGTCATTCCCGAGCGGTCTCACATCGACAAAACCCTTGACCGCCGGATGGAAGGGCACGGCTTCATCTATAAGCGCGTCTGGACCCTCGTGAACCTCAGTCCCGAGCACCTTTGGCACGCCGAGCTCACGGTCTCGGGGCCGGACATCCAAACGCTCGTCAGGTTCAGGGTGTCCGACCTCCAGACCTACATGGTGCACACGGCAATGGTGAAGGCCCCCCGGGAGGCGTGCAACACGCACCGTCGGACTATCTATCTCTACGACGAGAACAGACTCGAGTGGTGCATCAACACCATATACGACGACTTGACCCTCGAGGGGTGGTGGCCGTGGCCCAAACTCCCCGGGCAAGAAGACCTTTACTTCATCGAGTAAGGTAGACGTCGACGGTCGATTCCTCCCGAAGCAACGGGCAGAGACCTCGACAGACGAACACGTGGCCCGGCGAAGATGTTGACGGGACGAGCTCTCCAAGCACATAACCACACAACCACCTTGAAAAGGTCTCGCATGACCGTTTATCCGAGGTTGGTCATTATGGGGAGGAGTTTCGGCGATGTATCATGTATTATTGGCGTTTGGTTTTTTGGCTTTTTTTTTTCCCTTGGATACGGCGGGTAATGCAGTTTGTTTTTGTCGCGGTGGACAGTTGTCAATAGCCTGCCTACCTAGGTACCTAGTCATCAACTCAACTCGCCTGGCGGGCCCATCTGGCCGCTGCAAGTCAATCAAGCAGCTCGCAAGAGTCAATACGACGCCGACGAGGTCGAGGAGAAATGCAATCGTTCACCGTCAAATATTCGTACAATGTGCCATTCGTGACGTTGATGTTTTCGAAGTTTTCGAAGTGACCTTGCCAAAAGCTGAACAAACTTGGCCGCAGAAGAGGAACTCGAGATTTTGCGCGCCGCGACAATTTGTAAACGTTCCGCACGACTCATTGAATTGCCGCTCTAGTACGAGCCGAGAGAATTAATTGGCAGCGCGGACTCGGCTTCCCTGGTGAGGTTAGCGGCCTGGGGGGGGGGTTGCACAGGCGAACATGGGTGAGGTTGTCTAGCTCCGTTGAAGACTCGATTAGCTGCATGTTCGGACAGCGACGATGCGGAGCCGAAAGTGATCGCCCCGACAAGCGAGATGGTAATAAGAGTCGCATTGCTTAGTGAGAGCACAAGGCCAGTGGCGGTGGCTTGGAAATCTCTTTTTCACCAGCTTCAAATCCTCTTCTCAACGCTCCCGATCCTGCCCAGCGACAACTCTCCAGGTCCATCAAGCTCCGTCAACATGGCACGATACTCTCTTGCTTCAGTCTTGACCCTCTCGGCTCTCTTCGCAGGGCCGGCCGCCGCAGTTCCATGCAATGACTTCCTCACTGTCCAAACCACCAACGGCGCCGTCACCGGCCACTCGGCCGCCAACGCTTCCAGCGTCGTCGAGTTCCTCGGCGTACCCTACGCCCAACCTCCCATCGGCAACCTGCGCTTCGCACCGCCGCAGCGCTTCCAAGGCAACGCGTCGTACGGGGCCGCGAAGTTCGGCTCCGACTGCCCGCTCTCCCCCTCCCGCCGCGTCGACTACCCAGACATGACGCCCCAGGCGCAGCGCATCATCGGCTACTTCGCCTCGGACGCCGGCACGCCGCAGAGCGAGGACTGCCTCACGCTGAACGTCTGGGCCAAGCCTGCTGCTCCCAAGCACGGCGGTGCTGCGGTGAAGAAGCCCGTCATCGTGTTCTTTTACGGCGGACGTGAGTAATCCGAACGCTCTCGAGCAGCGGAATTCCATTTAGCCTGACTTACGCATGCGCTAGGCTTCGCGATCGGCAATACGAATAGCCCGATGTACAACGGCAAGTACTTAGCGGCCGCGCAGGACGTCGTGGTGGTGACGGTCAACTACCGCCTCAACGTGTTTGGGTTCCCCGGCGCGCCGGGCTTGGAGGCGCAGAACCTTGGGCTCCGGGACCAGAGGGCGGCGGTGGAGTGGGTTCGTGACAATGTCGCTGGTTTCGGTGGTGACCCGGATAGGATTGTCATCGCGGGACAGTCTTCGGGCGGTGTGGCTGTGGATTACTGGACTTATGCGCATGTCGAGGACCCCATCGCGACCGGCATCATCGCGCCCTCGGGTAATGCGTTCAGTTTCCCGCTGAACGCGCCTGGCGTGGCGGAGAGAAACTGGAACACGGTCGTGGCTGGTGTGAACTGCACGGGTGCCGAGGACGAGATTGCTTGTATGAGGGAGAAGAGGTGGGAGGATATCAAGGCTGCTGCCGCTTCGGTGCGGCCGACGTCCAGCAGCAGCGTCCTCCGAGCCATCCCTCCCTTTTACCCCGTGGTTGACAACGAGCTCGTCTTCCCAGACTACGTCTCGCTGACCAAGGACGGCAAGTTTGCCAAGCTGGTATGCATCGTTCATTATGTTCCTTCTGTTCCCGTCTGATGTGTACTAACCAACCCTCAGCCCATCCTCCTGAGCAACAACAACAACGAAGACGGCTACTACCGCATCCCAGCCTACGGCAACGGCGTCGTCCCGACAGACGACCAAGTCGCCACCTTCCTCCTCGAGTCCTTCACCTGCCCCAACGCCCACCAGGCCAACAGCCGCCGCGCGCAGGGCGTGCCCGCCTGGGTGTACCGCTACCTCGGCGACTGGGACAATACGCGCCTCTTCCCGACGAGCGGGGCGTACCACGGCGTCGATTTGCACATGGTCTTCGGCGCGTCGGCGGACGTCAGTGGGATCGCGACGACGGAGGCGCAGAGAGCCGCGACGGAGGTCGTGCAGCGAGCGTGGGCTGCGTTTGCGGCTGATCCGGAGAATGGGTTGGAGGAGGTTATGGGGTGGCCGAGGTTTGATCCGGAGGAGGAGAGTTTAGTTCTGCTGGCGAGGGAGAACAGGGCTGAGGTGGAGGTCGTGAGGCCTGGGGTTTATGATGCGCCTTGTTCTACTATCACGCTGGGAGCTCTGGCTACGCCGGCGGCTTGAGGATTGGATCAGGCAAATGACTGATCTGTACCAAGTCAGCATGGGATATGAAGTGTATTGATGTATCTAGTGGACATATTTCTCAACACATAAAAGTCAATGGAATTGCTGACTTACCAACTTCCCAGAACACTGACTCAAAAGGAACTGTTGGTTTCACAGGCGGAGTGGCAGCGTACGTCACGTAGGGGACGTAGTACTGCAATGTAATGGATTGATTGTCTGAGAAAGGAGGAGCTTACCGGCGCTGGATATCAAGACCAGCGCCGAGGCCGGTCACGTGCTCAGAGCGTGATACGGAGCTGCGTAGTTCCGCTCCGGTGGCTGAGGCATCGGCCATGCTGCCGGCGATCTTCGCCGGCAGCGAGGATAAACCCACAGGAACATCCAGCAGCAACATCTGGCAGCTCCGGCAGCTTAGACCAGCAGGCCAGGGGAATCTAGACTCATTACCTACATAAGCCATACCAGGATCCGTTTCTCAACTTCCAACTAGCAGTGCAACGCGTTGGGAACTCCCCAGCGCATTGGGCAACAATCGCATCGGCCTTGCTGATGACGCTGGACAACAGCATCTTGATATTTTACGATCTCTTTACACTATGAAGCCACTACAAAAGCAAAAGGTTTCCTGCTTATACTCCTATTGTCAATCTTCTCTAATGTTCATCACCTCGCTTCCCATCACTGTACTGTCCGTCACCTTGTTTCCCGTTGCTATGTTGTCCATCACCTCGCTGCCTGTCACTTTTTGTCCGTCGTCTTCCTGCCTGTCAATATGTTGTCTGTCACTCCTGTTGTCTATCAATTTCGTTACCTATTGCCTCTATTGTCCATTATGTCCATTATCCATCCCCTCTATTACCCAGTAGTTACCCCTGTTATCTGTGATCTATGTTGTCTGTGACCTTTGTTGACTATGATCTCTGATATCTGCTGCTCCTATTTTCTGTGACTTCTGTTGTCTGATAGTCCTGTTATTTATCACTGTTACTGTCTTTCAACTTTATTATCTATCACACTCCCAGCACATGTAGTTATCATTAATATAATAATTAATAAGCTGAGCTGACGACCAGAATCAATCAAAGAACCCGTCCAAGAACAATTCTATTCACCACCCCTCATAGTAAAGAAAGACAGCCAGGTATCTCTTGACCCGCAAGGTCGTCAACAGCTATTGCGCCTGATGGTCCAGCAGAGTATTATGCTGGCCTCTCTTTGCTCTCTATCCCATCGACTGCGAGATGGCTACAGTACATCCCCATGAGGGGTAACAGCCACTCAGGAGTCGGCCAAGCCTTTT